>QOCX01000004.1:1118-26784 GCA_005959815.1 Sarcophaga bullata
CGCGGCTGGGCGCCCGCGAGAAAATGTCCTTTAAAAAAAGAAAAAGAAGAAAGAAAATCTCAAAGGGAAAGTTATTTCGAAATCAACCTTTTCGACTATCCTATAGTGCGTTTATATGTCAGCCAAAAAAAAAAGGAATGAAAGAACGAAAGAAAAAGGTAACGCCATAGAATAAAAGTCAATATTTTTGTTAATACTTTACTGTCTCTACCATTTCTTGCTACTTTGGTAGCATAATGAAGAGAAGAGAGAGAGAGAGAGAGAGAGAAAAAAATTAAAAGAAAATAAATTAAAGCCTGCCATTGAAACTGAAAATATTTTTTTGGGTTATAACGAGGGGTTGCACCATTAATAAAATTAAAAACACTTGTCAATTCATGGCTTAATGCCTGATAATATTGTATATTGGTTTACAATCGACAAAAGCTAAACAATTTATGTAATGGTTTCCCTCTACCTCTCTCTCTACCGCCTTCCATATTCCTTACCTTAAAAGGTAAGTGAGTGTGTGCATTTAAGAGATCCTTAATATTGACTCTCACAATATAAATAAACCCTTAATACCATGGCTCTAGCATATGCTAAATATTTGCCTGTTTGATAAAGGTTTAGTGGCTTCGATTTATGTCTGCATATGTCGTCCTGGACAGTTTAAAAGGTTGCCAACAAAAAAAAAAAAAAAAAAAATATTTGAAGGTAGAAAATTTATAACTTTTAAGGGGAAAAATTTTATTCGATTATTAACTCTTGAATTGAACAGAGTGTCGATCATTAATTTCATTGATAGAGGAATATTGTTAAGCTTTTTAACATAACAAAGCCAACCATGTTTGAGAGAAAAATAGTGCAAGAATCAGGCACGAGCTAGCTACCAATTATTTAATCTTAAAATGATTCTTTTTAGACTCCTAATCAGTCTGCCAGGGCTGGTCAGGCTCATACATACATGAGTGATCATTACAACCCCTTAGTCAGGATTACGACCTAGTTTCTTACAACATTTTATGTTGTGTATGGTAATTTTATAAATGAGTCGAGGGACCTACAGTTTAAAGTCGACTCCGAACGACAGATTTTTTGAGAAACATTTCATGGCAATTTTTATTTACTCTCAGAGTTTTGGCCTCACGTTTAAACACACTACCTATTGGACTACGGCGACTTCGTCTCTTAAACACCTAAGCTATTCACTGCAGTCTACTACTTATTTATTAAGGTTCCATCAAGTCAGGTTCTGGGGTAGCTGTGGACGCCTTTTCTATACATAGAGTGTGAGCACTTTAGTTGATGCTTAGGAATTTGTTTCTGATTTATATCAAGTTCCAGGGCTTTTGTTTTCATTTAATTTTTATTAAGAAATCAATAGTTCTTCCGCCTCTAGTATTTTTTGGATCAGTAACGGTATTCGATGTCTTTATTTCAAGTTCGAAAAATAAAAAGTAGAGTAGTGTAGTAGGACGTGCGGCCATGGTTGAAATCCCATGTCAATATGAAAAAATATTTCCTCGGCGATTTCCGCCCAACAGATTTCTAGTAAAAACTCTGAAAGTAAATAAAATTGCCATGAAAAGTTTCTCAAATATCTGTCGTTCGACGTCGACTTTAAACTGTAGGTCCCGCTAATCATGGAAAAAATTAACACACACAACATGGGTGCAGTGAAAAGTTAGGTTGTAATCCCAACTAAGGGGTTGTAACTACCAATTAAGTAAGCTGGATAAGAATAAGTGATGCTGCTATACGAAATAAACATGGACGGGTTGATTAAATTCGTTAGCAAGACAATAATGGCAATACAACATATGCTAGGTTAGGTTGGAGTGATTGCTTTGATACCAAAGCTAAGTTGAGCACGCATAGCGTCTCATTGTGATGCCACAGTTAAGTGTAGTCCATGTACTGAACGAATTCCATCGAATTTATAGAAGAAGTTGGACAGCAAGGGAACTGTACACAGTACGTGTAAAATAAGCTGAACTATCAACAGAGAGGAAATGTTAAATAAGAGTACGGCTGAAGTTGGAACTATAACAGCTGATACCAATGTCGCGTTTTTAGACAATAAAGCATCATTGCCTCACAGTAAAAAAGTGAGAAAGTGGCTGGCATCACTTTAAGTGAAGTTTGAATCGAGCTCAAGTATAGAACGCAATAGTTATTGGTTCTCGAACGAAATATTGTTGTGATGCTATGCCACACAAGTGCTTATCATAAGACTGCTCCTTAGATTTGTGTTTAACGCTTCACAGGGGTTTAGGTTTCTGTGTCCCAAGTCTACATTGCACCTAAGGCTCAAATCCATCTAATAAGAGATAGAAGTCATGTAGTTTAGGACAGCACTTCTCTACTTGCTATTATGTTAGCTGTTGAAGCAACATTTTTAATTATCAAATTGATTCGTTTGTTCCTTTTTTTAATTTTTTCAATGAAATTCCCTCTTTTTTTGCTTCATTATAACGAAATCCATGATATGATATGAGTTTAGACGGACAAGGGAAGATGCACTTGAACTGAACTGAACTGAACAGAACTGAACAGAATTGAAATGAAATGTTCGACAGCAGCAGCAACAGCATCTGTCGAAACTTATGTTACAGGCCTGTCTGTCAGTCAGTATGAGATGGAAGGGATATATTTACGAAAAACTTTAAGTACTGCGGCATTATTTTGTATTTTTATGCTAAAATTGTAACAACAACAACAAGAACAATAATAATTTGCAACAAAATATTATAAAAACCATGGCTGTGTTATTATTATTTTAAAAAAACAGGAAACGAAACTAAACTAGTTTAAACAGCCCGTATCATGTTGGTTTTATGTTGTAGAAGGATGTTGCAAGTTTGTATAACTTTAAAGCTTGTTGTTGGGCAATTGTACCGTTGTTGTTCTAGTAACCAAATGCACACTTTAAGAAGAGAAAAAAAATTATGAAAAAAATATAAAAAATTTCTATGTTGTGGGTGGCTACATGCCAGTGGTGTATGTATAGGTAGCCATTTTACTGTATAACCGGATTTTTTTCACATTTTCCGTTTCCGTTCTGTTTTCGTTGTTTTTTTTTTTAATATTTCTCTGAATTATTCTATTTGTTACTGTGTTGTAAATTGCTGTTGTTGTCTTCTTATCTTTTTTTCTCGCAGTTTCTAGTTTATGTTGCTGTTGCTGTTGCTGTTGCTGTTGTTACCGCCAATGTTGTTGCTACTATTGTTGTTACTAATTAAAATGGATTTTTGTTTTATTTTTTTTTCATTTTTTATTTTCCTTCATACTCCTGTTGTAGCAAACCCGCTGGTGATTGTTGTTATAGCGGTTGTAGTTGTAGTAGTTATTGTCTCGCTAAGGCAAAAATATTACAGTTGCGGTTGTTCATAACAATTTTTCCTCATGTTTTTCTGTGTTTTCTTTTTTTTTAGCAAATGGTTTCTAACAAAGTTGTTACCATCGGTTGCTGGTCTAGTTGCCTAGACATCATCATGTTATGTTTTGGTTTCCTGTGTAATATTTCGCTTCTTTTTGCTCGGTGTTGTTGAATTTTTACATCATTTCTCCCAATCGCTGTCTATGCATGCTTTTTCTTTATGTATAAGCAAAAACGGTCTGTCTGTCTGTCTGTCTCCACACATGTATGACTGTTTCACAGAATGCTGAAAACTCAATTAAGCTCGTTAGTTATTTTAGCATAGTTATTGAGCAATTTAATTATATTGTATTCCTTTTGCATATTAAATCTGACATTAAGAGAGGCAAAGAGAGAGAGAGAGAGATAGAGAGAGCAGCGTATTACTAAATTGAAATGTACACATTAAAATTATGATTTTCTCTTCATTGTGTGTGTGTGTGTGTTAAAGGATTCAATTAGTTTATGGTAAATGTTGTAGTTGTTGCCTGGAATACTTATATGCATGTTAAGGATAATTGACTGACATCAAATAGTATATGAAAGACGGCCAAATTAAATTCTATCAAATGAGAACATAAAATTTAAACTTTTTTAAAAACAATAAATGTTCGCTATCTTTAAGATATCGAGGGCAATTCAAGCATTCCAGAATTTTCACCATGACTCTGGGAAAAGTTTGTCTAAACTTCATTCTACTTTTACATAAGGATGTCATAGGAAGGTCGAATAATACAGTTTCTTAGGTTAAAATACATTGAGATGAGTCCCGAGCACTATGGTCACTACATCGGGGCATGTGTTGTTGGCCATTATTGTTCTTTAGTCAGTATTGCAGCCTGATTTCTCATGCCAGTCATGTTGTGTGCATTAATTTCATCAATGAGAAGCGGGACCTAAACTTTAACGTCGATTTCAAATGATTTATTTAAAACACTTTCTCAAAAAGTCAAAGAAAAATGTCAAAAGGCTGATGACTGACAGTAATTCTGTGACCTTTTTTTCATACGTCGGAGCTGGTGTTTGAATTCTCAAATCCTCGTCTAGTAAGCTAACACTTTACTAATGCAAGCACCTAGAACCCAATACCTTGTTATCATAGGACCTACTAAAGTAGAATAACAGCCTACTTAGATTAGTGAGAGTGAAAGAAAATAAAAACAAAAACAGACGAATAGCGTAACAAAATATTAGAAATGATTTATGGAAGCCTGAGGCTAGGAACTAACAGCTTGGAGATAACAAAACACGCTTGGATTTCAGTATTTTTGTTTTTTTTACTTACATACCGTGGCGATTGAATCAATAGAGCGATTGAATCAATAGAGTTGAATACTCCACACTCCCACTGTTCATTTGTTCTGCCCTGTACACGGGCTAGAAGCCTCCAAATAGGCTTCTAAATATGGGCCCTTACATGAGAATTGTATTCCATTTTGCGGTAGATGTAAGGCGCGTAAATAAAAAGGAGATGAAATGGAGTACATCATTGAGGAAAATCTAAAGCTTTAATATTGCTCTTAGCAAACATCTAAAACTACTCGTAATCCGTCGAAGAACAGACACAATCCTCCTCAATATGATATGACGTATCAGAGCCTATGTAGCCAAAGACTGTATACTACAAGAATCAATGTGGAAATGTAGGCAACAACAAAAGAAGGTTGTAGAAAATTTATAAATACTTTGCCTGGTAAAGCTTGCCAACTGTTCATTCAAAAGGCCTTAAAATATAATCAACAACCACCGTAAACCAACATCTAACACCTCTGCTAGGCAAGAAATATTGCGAAAAATACACACTAGCTAAACGGATCGTAGTTGCATACTCTCTAAGCTATCATTTTGATTTGAAGAGTGGCAAATGCTAATAGTTTTACTTACTAATAGTTTAGGAATTCAGAACTGTTTGTCTGTGCCAAACATTTTCTTAAGGAACCAGAACAATATTGGCCGTGGGATACCTAATCATACTGTAATGTTAATAACGTGGGCTGTGCCATCGTGGCGATACTCACGTTAAGCCCTGGACTATTATCCCTATCTACTGTAATGTCTTGTTTGCTCATATTACAATACTAAATTACACAAATTAAAAAACGCTTCTCATCCTCTCCTAACCTAGTTGAAATGAAGGTGAAATTTAAAAACATGCTGCTGCTAATCTGCAGGAACTAACTTATCCATTAAAACCTAAGTTATTCGTTATTGTCTAAACTTAATTAGTCCATCAATAATGAGATTAAACTTTTCAATTGAAAAAAAAAAAAACCTCCCTCTCCACCGTGCAAAAAACAAAAGTTTTTTTTTGTGTAAAAACCAAACCAACTGACTTTTCCTTTTTAACAACAGCGACTGGAAAATGTGTGGTCGTTTTACTCATACTACCACACTCACAACCCCCCCCCCCCCCGTGTCGAATAAAATTTGCATAATTTTAATAAATTAGATGCTGTGGCCAATACACAGAAGTACAACAAGAACAACAACAACAACAACAACAACACAACAAATTAACCTATACATTAGAAAAACCAAACAAAAAATTCGGTTGCAAGTTGACTTTTTTAGGAAAAAAATTTCTAAATTTTCTAAAGATTTCTTGTTTTATTTTTCAACCAAAAAAAAATTCTATAATGTCAGTATGAGTTACACGTGAAATTGAAACTGTTCTCTCTACCAAAAAAAAAAAAAAAACAACAAAAATAAAGAAAAAAAATTAAAAAATTTTATGCTGGTGATTGTAAATGTAAGCGGTTGGTGGATACTCCTCTATTCATCTCTATTACATGTAATGTGGCTGTAATATCCATTTGAAATAATACTGTGCCTAAACCTGGAGTGATGGCTGGATTTTATTTGCTGATGTTGCTGATGTTGTTGCCGATGTTGTTACTGTTGCTTGCCGTTGTTTACATTCGTTAAGTTTATTGCATTAAAAATGGTTTCACTTGGTCGGACGGTGAATGTAATTTTTCCAGTTATTTTCTGCTTGCTTTTTTCATTTTTGTTTTTCCCCATACCTCTATGCATACATACATACATACATACATACATACATACGAGTACATACATATAAATCTGTGGATATTTGCCTGGCTTAAATATTTGTTTAGTGCTCATCACAGCGGGCGGTAGAGTTTTAGTGCAACTTGCAGCATTACTGAAAGTATTCATGTTCATAGAGAAAGTAAAGTTTGGCGGTAATTTAAATAACAACCTGCTGTGCCAAACGCTCTATGAATTTATGTTAGTTAGTGTTGCCATTGGTTAGATGAGTGCTATTTCAATTGAAATGTATTTTTAAAGTTGCAAAATCTTTATTATTGCATGTTAAAGTAGTAGGTACACAGGGAGCAGTGATTAGATATCCAATAGAGCGACACATTTTCGTAATAAAATTTTATTTGAGTTGCATCGTTATTGAATTGTTCTTTTCGATTAATAATTTACTTGCCCTTCATTTATACGTATAAGTTGTTTAAATTCTGTGAAGTATTTTCTCCATTGAACATTGGACTTAATTTCGAAGTTCATTGTAAATCATACGTATTCATGGAAACACTAGGATTTTACACAAAAAAAAGAAAAAAACTTAAGGAAAAGAGGGATTATGTTAATTTTGGATACCTTACTCTGAAATAAAGTTTCAACAGACACCATTTCCATAAGCGACATATTCCTCTTAACATGTCATTGTGTGTTCCTCATATCCGGTTCGTAAAATTGTGGTATCTGAGATGATCTCCTAGACGACATGCATACATTCGACATGAAGACACTATAATAACGTCCTTAGAAGGCCTGCCAACAACATAGGTAGTATACACAACTATTTACTTCTCTTCCCCATCAACACTGCAACCTTATTGTCAGAATTACGACCTAGTTTCTTGCATCATTTTCTGTTGTGTGTGTTAGTTTTATACATGAGTGGCGAGACCTACAGTTTAAGCCGCTTTCGAACGACAGATTTTTTAAGAAACTTTTCATGGCAATTTTATTTATTTTTAAAATTTTTACCAGAAATCTGCTGAGAGGAAGTCGCCTCAGAAATATTTTTTCAAATTCCGTTTGGTTGGACATGTCTGATCTCAGGTTTGAACCGTGGCCTCAAGTCTAATAAGCCAAAACATTATCTACAAGACAATGGGGACATCAATCTTCATTACTTGATATTTCCGTTCATTGGAAATGTCGATGCAAACCTTAAGGGCAACATAGGGTATACGTTATTAAAGTCAGGCCAAGTTAAACTTCAGAACTTATAACACTTATTACACTCCACATGGAATTTTTCATTCTGAAGTACAACTCAAAACTACCAAAGTCAACACTGTGGTTCATTTCTATTGCGCATTCCCTATGAACTGATGATGTATGGAGTTTTATTCTCCCAAAAATTTCAATGTCATACATACATAATATACATAATTGGCCATTACAACCTTCAGTCAGGATTACGGCCTAGTTTCTCACACCACTTATGTTATGTGTGTTAATTTTATACATGAGAGGCGGGACCTACAGTTTAAAGTCGACTCTGAACGACAGATTGCTTGAGAAACTTTACATGGCAATTTTATTTACTCTCAGAGTTTTTGCCAGAAATCTGCTGAGAGAAAGCCGCCGAAGAAATATTTTTTTCATATTTCGTTTTTGATGTCTGACCGGGGATTCGAACCTGGCCTTTCGTCTAATAAGCGAACACACTACCTACTAGACTCAGGCAACTTCTAAATGTCAAGGAGTTCTAATAAAAATGATCTTCTTAGACGAATTTCTATTAAGCCAAGTTGTACATTGTTGTGCTTGATTTGAGAGCAAGGAAGGCCACTGGCTCATCGTTGACTTAGATTCAGTTTCTTCATCCCTATATTCTTATCACCTATATTGGCTTGGCTATTCGAGGAGTCTAGTTCTAAGATTGTTCACCTCTGCAATGTTTTTAAAAAATCGAGTTGTACTTTCAGAAAAATAAGAGACATTGTCGGACTTCACTCTATTCTTGGAAAGGCTTCAATCTACCCTTCTTTCGGCATAATTTCAGTCAAACTCTTTAAAGCAATATGTTCTCCTTGCAACTGAAATATGAAACTGATGGATGTATTCGTATGTTCAGTTTGTATTTTAAGAAATTAAAAAAAAGGATACGATTATTTAAATAATTGTTAATACAATACACTTCAGAGAATATTTCATTTATAAATAGTTGAACAATTTTCATTATTATTAATTGCATTGCCCAATTATTCCATTTTACTGATTGCTCTTCTACCATCAACATCGTGAGTATGAATTTCCTGGAATGCACGTATCTTGTTTTTTTTTTCTTTTTTATTCTCTTGACGATAGTGTTCGATGCGAATGAAATATTTTTCACTTTTCAAGGTATATGTACACTCTCTCGACGCCGTTATGACTATAGATTTCACATTTCATTGTAGTTGAACATTATTTATACGAGGTATGGTAAAAATAATTTTCTTTTTTTATGAAAAATTTAAATTAAAATTGAAAAAGGCACATGGGGGTTCGTTACATGACTCCAGATCGTGAGGTTTGACTCCATTAAACTTTTTCTGAAGGGGTTTACTTCTGTCCCAGCCACAACGATACTCAAAGTCAACATAACCCCATGTCGTTGCAAAAATTCAGCCTGTTTAAGTGACAGAGTGATGGAAAATTGGATATTTTGTATACACTCAGCACAACCAAAGAAGCCAAGCCGAATATTTCATTCATGTTATTAGTTGTGAATTTATTTTTGTTACACACTGTATTTTTAAAAAATCAAAAATCGTAAACAAAATTTAAATTTATTATACCACATGAAATTGTAAGAAAAAGAACAACAACAACAACATGCCAGTCAATTACTGGAAATCTGAAAATATATGCAATGAAGATAGAAAAATGTATAGTGGGAACAAAAAGTCAACATACAATATTGTTAAAATATTTTAAAAGAATTTCTTCTTGCAAAAATTTTCTATAAAATATTAGAAACTGTTGCATAAATATTGTGCTGCAGTATATTACATTTCCATGAAATAAATATTCAGAACTTTTTTTCTTTCTTTTCTTTTGTTTTGGTTTTCAATCAACCATTAAGTTCCTTACTTGGCTTCATCTTTTGTTGTCTATTTATGTTGCTTTTGCTGTTGTTAAATTTACTATGATTTTTACTTTTTCTTTTTCTGTTTTTTCATTGTTGTTGTTGTTATTGTTGTTTATTTGTATTCTTTTTTGAATTGTAAAATTATTGTTATTGGTATTGCTGAGTTTTCATGCCTGATTGCATTTTTTTTGTATACACACAGCCACATCAATATTTATCAGAGAAAGGTGTACAGTTTCATTGAAAAATTTTCTTTTTTTTCCATTGTAAAGGAATGAACGTCAGTAAGTTGTTGTATTTTCTGTTGTAAAAATGAAAAATTATTGTTAACAAATTGAAATTTGGTAGTATTTTCCAAATAATAAATTCGTTAGAATATTCGTACGAAATATTTACCATTGAAATGCATACCAACACCCTGTATTATTTCAGGTTTTTTTTTAAGGAGTTGCATTAAATTGTAAGAAATTGTTGTTAAATTAGACCAAAACAATGCAATTATAAAATGATTTTTTTTTATTTTCAATGAAATTATTTATTGAAACTTTAAAATGTACAATATGTGGCATGCAACCTACATATATTGGATGTGAAATGAAATCTTTAAAATTATGTTGATTGGTTATGGAATATTTCGAAAAGAATGGACTTCACTTTGCATTGAAAATCAGTAGACATAATGCTTGATTAAGTCCGTAACTTTTGGCTGCAAATACAGGGTTTTGAATTAAAACAAATCTCTTCAATGACACTCCCAAAAAAAAAAATTGTCGGGATCACAGTTTGGCACATGATTTCTTCGCTGCAATCTCAACACTATTAGCCGAATTTTTGCCTATTTCTGCACGAAATTAACTTTTGTTCGCAACTGATGGCGGTAAAATTGCATAGCATGGCTATATTGACTTTAAAGACTGCTGGGATTTGTTCCACATTGCGAAAACCCCGCCAGAATAAGTCTAATAAGGTTAAAGCGCTCGATCTTAGTGGCCAGTCACATCAGCCTCCTTTGAGATTTTCAAATCGCTCGTGCCGAATATCAAATGTGGCATGAGCTACGTGTCGCACAGTAGCGCTGGTCTGTTAAAAGCACACATTGTTGGTGTCCAGATCATCCAATTCAGACCAAAAGATGGTGCTAATTATTGACCTACAGTACTCGTCGTCGACGGCATAGCCCAAAATTCACACTAAACAGCCGATTTTTTTTTCTGGAATGCGTTGAACAGTCTTGGCATCGTTTCATATATCTATTCATCCCGACGTGACTTTCAACGCTGAAGACAATTTTTCATTGAAATTTGCGATCAACTGCTCCAGAACCTATTTAGCAAAGGCACATTGCTGTCTATGATCTTTCATTTTAATTTGGCAAATCAGGCTGAATAAATGGCCACAAGATGTGCATTTTTAATTGTCAAAGTTCTGGAGTTTTTTCTAGAGAACCCAATAGAATAGTTATTGTAGAATACTTCAAGTTGTTTTTAAATTCAACGGTAACCCACCTTGTCCTACGTAAGATTTTCGGTCCAGTGCGAGTTGGCGAAGATTTCCAATGATTTCCGCATCCGATACAACAGTGAGCTGTATGAGCTCCTCAACGACATGGACGTTGTGCAGCGTATTAATATCCAGCGGCTGCGCTGGCTCGGCCATGTCGTTCGAATGGAGGAGGATGCTCCGGCGAGACGGGTATTTGATGCGGGGATTTGCGGAAGTCGGCGAAGAGGATGACCTTGTATCCGTTGGAAGGACCAAGTCGAGGAAGCCCTGTCATCGATTGGTGTGACCAACTGGCGTAGGCGCGCAAGAAGCAGAGGCGCCTGGAAGGATGTGTTGCGGCAGGCCGAAATCGTTAATCGGGTTGTTATGGCCAATTAAGTAAGTAAGTAAGGTAACCCACCTTTTAATCGAGCACATATAATAAGGGTTGAGCGAAGACTGTATATGACCGGCAGCTATGAATGTAAATTGCAGAGAGAAACCTAAGGGGAATAGGAACTACTTTGTGAAGAACAAGAAAATTTGCAAAATATGTTCTGAAAATGAAAAAATCTATTGGACAACACTATCTGTACATTGGCGACTGATGATCACAAGTAGAGCAACATGAGTCTTTATCTCAAGAAATGCAATCCGAGATACTGAAATTTTTGACAGCGTGTAGGTACTGCATGAGATGACTTTCGATAGTGTTTAGGCATAATGCCTAGATGTGATAAGATTGCATAAAAACTTAATTTCTTTTTACACTCTGTAACAAAAGTAAAACAATTTACAATTTTAAAAAATATTTTAATTGCATGCAAATAGAAAATGTGACCCACATTCTAAAGAATACGACATGTTGCCATAATTTCATTCATTCGTTCATTCGTTCATATATTCATTCATTCATTCATTTATACTTATCTTGTGCTAAGCAGCTTATGATTTTAGTTGAATTAAATTCTTTAATTATTCTACATTGTTCCTGTCGGTCGTACATGCAAATATTTAACCCATTTTCTGGCTTATGTATGGCATGGGGTATGACATGGGGTATGGTATGGGGTATGGTACGGGGTATCAAATTAAATTAATAACAACTTCCTTGTCTTTATTTTTTATGTTCGTCTTTTTTTAATAATTCTTAATGAAAACCTTTTATGAATACACAATTACGAGTATTTCAATTCTAATTATAATTTTTCATAAATATTAAATTTCATTTAAATGTGGAAAAGGAAAAACCTAAAACGAAACAACAGGGAACTTTAATTTCACAAACAGGAAATTCCATATCAGCACAAGGAACAGAGCAGTAACAGGCAGTCACAGCAAACACCAGGCAGTCAGTAAGACCTGCTTAAAAAGCCAGACAAGCCAGTTGACAAGACTAAGTGCCAGAATGACTGAATGATGGCAAATACTGTAGCAACGCTCTTTGGCAGCCAACATTAATTCATTAATTAAAAGGCTTAAAACATATGTAAACTCTGCCACAAATCTATAAACACACGCATTACACCCACGCACACACACACACA
Organism: Sarcophaga bullata; assembly: GCA_005959815.1. Lineage (NCBI taxonomy): Eukaryota > Metazoa > Arthropoda > Insecta > Diptera > Sarcophagidae > Sarcophaga > Sarcophaga bullata. The sequence continues at coordinate 13,669 of QOCX01000004.1, forward strand.
AATACAGCTTAAGGACAATCAAATACATTAACAAATCCAAAAAAAAAACAGTAAAAAAGAAACACACACAGACTTTATGGCTGCTTGTCAAGGAATCATATGTTTTCATACACACACACACACCCGCTCTCTAGCAGCTTATACATGAAAACAAGAACATATTTATGTGTATGGTTGTGTTTGTATGAAATCATGAAAAAGAAAAAAATTTTATTCTCCTAGAGAATCTCAGTTAAATTTGAAAAGGGAAATTTGAAGGCAAAAGAAAAAAAAAAGTACCAAATAAACATGTCAACGCATTTATAAAACATCTTTTTAAATTGCTTCACGCCATTCTCAGGCGCTAAACACTCACCATCAAACACACACTGTAATCCTACATACTCGTATAAATCCAACTGTGGCATAACATTCATTCAAAAATATGCCAAATTCTTGGAAAGGCGTCAATATACGTGGTTAAAATGAAAAGCATCAGAGAGAGTTAACCATGCGTTGGTACCGAAAACAAATGAATGTTGAAACAAACATACATACATATGCACATAAACACCTAAAGAGAGGGGTTATACTCATCTGTAGATAGAAGTAAATGAAAACAGTTGATATTAACTAATTAGTCCTATTAAAGCATAATAAAACTAATGCACAATTAAGAAAGTAGTCTGTTTACAGGGGGATACTAGCTGGCAAGCTAAACTAATTCGATTGCATCAAAAAGAAAAATCTCTATATTAAAAATACCCTTTCTAATTAGCATCTAGCAACTGTACATTTTCAATATACACGCATTTACAATACAATTTCACAGCAAAACATATTTTTGGTCATTAAACACGCATACCACGCATGAAATTATCCAACTTAAGAGAGTGTATGTGTTTGTATTTATTTAAGAATGCAAGTAAGGATACACGCTCACACAATAGTCATACAGTGATATAAATACTATTGTACAGCCATTGAAAAGGATGTTGGATGTTGAATGTTGGCGGCATAAATAAATGTTTATAATCAGACTTGTAATACGTATCATCTATTCATATGTCCTTAAAGCTCATCTAAAAAGGATATTCATATACATGTTAATACCATACAAGGACAATGGAAACATATGAACGGGAGATATTAAACTCGTGGTTATTTATATGGTTTATGTGTGTGTGTGTGTGTGTGTGTGTGTGTGTGTGTAGACATGACAAATTTAAAGGTATTAAAGTCTTAAAACAATCGAAAATCCTAATGATGTTACAATTTGAGAATTTTTAAAGAAATAGAAAAAAAAAACACAATAAAAATGGTTGTTGGCAGGTATAATCGAAAGATTAGAACACTCTATGAACTTGAAATGGTTGTATGTATGTATGAGCAGTTTGTTATCTTATTGGTTGGCTTAATTAGAATTTGAAAGTGTTTTAAATTAAAGAACTAAAACTAGAAGTAAGAACGAGGGTTTGCGGTGAAAGTTAATTGAATGTATGAAGTACAGAAGTCTTCTTTACGTGCCATGAGAGGCCTTAATGGGAAGCCAAAACCAGGACTTTTTCTTGAGTAACCTTTTTATCTGTGCATCAAATTATAGAAAACTAGCTGAGACACAGCAAAGCAGCTTTACTTTACTACTTTCCAAATAAATGCAGGATTAGGCTTACGGCTGTGAAGAACTTATTTCAGGACTGCTTTAAAGTAGCACAGGATTTTTACCCAACGAAAAATGTTCCTTTTCATTATAATTCGAAGAGCACTGCTTACAGAAGGATTGTTTTGCTTTTTTAAAATTTATCCCAGACAGACTGGAAATAACCTACAATACTAGACATTTTATTAGGCGCATAGCACCTCTGCAAGAATTCTTCAATTTTGATCATGAATTTTAATTTCATGCTCTGACTTATTATCATTGGAAAACTCTCTTTGTGCTGTACAGTGTCATACATCATTTGGGCGGATTTGATGGGGACTATCTAAAGATCATAAAGAATTTTTGGTGCTACTCATATCCACTTCATTTTCAATTACCAGGCCAGACTTACAGTTTACTAACAGCTTCAGTATGGAGTGCTACCTGTAGTTTAATGTTACAGATATCAGCTTAAGCATAATGTATCTGCCATCTTGCAATAGAACTTTAAAAGTAAGGCATAGAAATCAAAAAGCTTGCCAATCAAAAGTCTCACTTTATCAAAAAAAAAAGAAAAAGAAAAAAAGAAGAAACAAGGATTTCAACGTAATTTTCTTTTCGTTATTAAACTTTCACTTCTGATACAATTTAATCACCAAATAAAGAAAAACAACAACAACAACAACACTGACAACAACAACAACAACAACAACAACATGTATATAAAACAGTTTAATACAATAATTTTGTGGCTTATATCCACAACAACACAGTCAGACAATATGACAGACTCCCCGTTTTTTCTATTTCAATGGAAAGTATCACTGACAATTTAAGCCTATGGAAAGACAAATAGAGAGAGAGAAAGAGAAGGGGTAATGCTGTAACTGCCATAGAAAAACAAAATGAAAATTCAGTTGTAAATACAAGAGAGGGAGAGGGGTAGCAATAACTTCAATTACTGTATGTGACTAGAATTAAAAAAATTTTTCTTTATTTACTTCCAGTCATATCCACAACAACACAAGAGAATGGCTCCGTACTTTTTAGTTTTTCTTTCAGTGTTTTTGTATATTTGTTGTTGTTGCTTTGGATTTGAAAAATTGTTAAACGAGTATTACCAGGACATGTTGATGTGACTTCTACTTCTTATGCGACATTCACACACAGAAATTTGATAATACAAGTGAAACAAGTGTTGTTGCTGCCTCATTTCCATTTAATGAGATAATCTGCTCTTATAACAACAACAACAACAACAACAACAACTACTATTCGGTTGTATTTGCTATAATTTATTGTTCTAGTTGAAGAGAAATTTTTCTTTGTAAAAGAAAATCCTATCATGACTTTATGTTTCGTTTTATTTACAATTTTCTAAAGGCAAAGCTTTTTATAGGAGGGGGTGGGGTGACTAAATTGCAAACCTTACCTTATAGAGATCTTAATGTTGTTGTTATTTCAAAAATTTTTCCCCTTGTTTTTTTTTTGTTTTTGTTTTTGTTTTTCTAAATGTTAGTTGCTGTGGATTTGTAGGCCTCTTCTAATAACGCGCATCCATTGTTACTTTACTGTACCTCATCTCTTAACTTAACTTGTGTCATGATAATGTGCATTAAATGAAGCATATTTTGTTGGAAAGATTTATTTGATTGCTTTATTTGTTGCCACATTACGTACAGCTGTTCATTGAAGCTGTTGCAAGAAGCCATTGTCGTTACGAGAGCATGCCAAACAACATAATGATATATGAGTGCTACTAAAGGGAGGGGGGGGGGACTTAAAGAAATTCCAGGAGTTTTTAAATTGCATTGCAATACGGGAAAAAAGAAGAAGAAGAAGAAGGAACATATAATGACATTAAATTTGAAATATTAGAAGGTTTTTAATGAGATATTTTACTCATTGCAACTCATTTAGGTTCAGTATCTAGTAGAGAAGAAATATATAGAAGAAGAAGAAGAGAAAACATAATCATGACATAAGCATCTTGATTTCCCTATGTGAGAGGTAAGAGTAAGGGATAGAACAGGTCAAACATAGTTGAAACTAGTGTGCCCAATTGCCATGATATTTCCAAAGTTTCCTACTAGGTTTCCGCAAGAGCTTTAGTGGCCTTTACCATTACCTTCGACTAATATATGCGCATTCATTATTACTTCTTTGATTTATGAAATGAAATGTGGCACTGTAATATTGTAGCTAAAATGATTAGTTCCGTTCCCACAGGAATTCCATGGTCAAATAGTGTATTATCCTGACAATTATATCAGCAGTACCAAAACCCGATGATTATATGGAACTATTGTCAGCTATAGAACTGTCAAGTACTATTAAAAGGCCAGTCCTTTTAACCAAGTTGATTCTGAGGCAATGTTAGAAAACACTGTTAGGCCATTACAGATGACATGCCAGCCATATTTAATGAGAAAAATTGAGAATATTTACAGAACAACTTAGAAATTAAGTAAAAACTCAAAGTGTTTAATGGATCTCTACATTATTGATAAAATTTTCCAATTTTCCCATAAGAGATACCAACCTTCCATCCACCCTGGTAACGCTTTAAATGAAAATATTAAAATCAGTGGCTAAATCTCATACATGTCTATATCGTTTGTAACGTAAGCCCTAAATCAGCTGAACAAGAGTGATATTGATAGAGATATTAAGCTTTAAGTTGACGTAACAACTTCTCTGTGTGTTAGTTTGAAAGCCTGTGGTTCAATCCTCGGTTCAACTTTCTCAAACGAAACGAAATTTAAGAAAAAATATTCCTTTCGCTGGTTTACTCTTAGCAGAATCGAAATTTTCTTAAAAACATGTCGCTTGAAGTCCACATCAAACAGTAGGTTCGAACGCTCATGAATAAAATTAACACTCACAACATAGGTAATGTGAGAAGCTAGTTTGTAACTTGAGGAAAAGGTTGTAATGACTAATTAACCAAGTAAGTAGACATGCTGAGCTGTCTTAATTGAAGACGCAACTCTTTCCGTATAGATATTGATGAGAATGAGTTCTGTACACATATTTACACATAACATACATGCATAATAGGACATTACAATTCTTCCGTCAGGATTATCACCTAGCTTTTCACACCAGACATGTTGTGTGTGTTAATTTTATAAGTTAATCTCGGGACTAACAGTTTAAAGTCGTCTGCAAACAACAGATTTTTAAGAAACTTTTCATGGAAATTTTATTTACTCTAAGAGTTTTTGCCAGAAATCTACTGAAAGGAAATAAGCGAAGAAATATTTGTTAAGATTTGAACCGTGGTCTCACGTCTAATAAGCCAACACCCTAAATACTAGACTACGGCAAATTCATTGCACATTATTACACAACGAATATCCATAGACGAATACAAGTTCCAAGATATCTGAACTCTATTGTCCATCCGTACTACTTACAGTTCCAATTCATATTCCCACTTATTTGAACACAATTCTCTGTTAGACATGAAAACCTCTTCCGATAACTGCTTTACATTACGTTGTGCCCATAAGATAAGCAATCTTTCCTGTGACAGGCTGATGAGTGTGTTATTCTCTGCAATCCTTTTTTTATTATTTGGGAATATTTCTTGATCATTCACTCATAAGACAAAAGGACGGACTTAAAGCTTGCTCCAAATATTCTTTTATTTGTTGCATGTCAGTCATGCTTTTTTCTATTTTTCCCTTCAAAGAGTTATTAAAAATCGTTGTTATTTTCTAGCTAGACACTTCAAAAAAACAAAAACAAATAAAATAATGAAATAACAGAAAAAGATATTAAAATTGAATTAATTTTATGTGCTTTTAATAAAAAAAATCAACAAATTCTTCAAATACCATATTGCTTCCGGATGGTCCTCAGAGATACTGCAGTCTGGCAAGTACTGAGAGCAATACAAACACAAAAAAAGGGATAAACAATAATGAATGAATGAACAGCATAATAAAAGTTATTTATTTTTTCTTATTTTTAAATATATTTTGTAGCATATACACGTTCTGAATACGTACATATGTACGTACATATGGTATGTACGTATTTACAAACTGAAATGAAATGAAAAAGAACGCAATTGTTTTACGCACGAATACATTTTAATGAAATGTTACAATAACAGAGAATTTATTTAATAAGAAACCAAAGTTGCGAGAAAAAATAATAACAAAAACAACAACAGCAACTACAAAAAAAAACAGTCTTTAACAAAATTAAAACGATTCATTGCATGCCACCAACCACTTTTCTTACAGCGATTTACGTATTTTCCTTTGGTGTTTTTTTTTTTTTTTTGTTTTGTGATAAACACAACGCAGTAAATGGGATGGTGGGGTAAGCGAAAACATGATTAAAATAATTCTGAATTTTTTTTTTATGCTTTTGCTTTTGCATTTGTTATTAAAAATATTTTCGAATCTAATAATAACAAAAAAATAGTTTTTATTTCGTTGTTTTTTTTTTTTTTGCAATCTTCAGCGCTTTTAATATCTTCCTGATGAGTTTTTTTTATTTTATAAGTAGTGCAGGACTATGTATGTTATGTTATGATGTTTCCGGATGTCTAAATGCATGGCACGCCTTAATAACAGTAAATTTGTTGGAACGAAAGATTTTTGAAAAACTTCCATAGCAATTCCGTTTACTCTCAGACATTTTGAGGGGAGTTGCCTAAAAAATATTTTTTTATTTGAATTTTAATCCGAACAAGGCTTTCAACCACAGGTTCGTTTTTAGAAGACAACACATACCTTGTACATACATAATTGACATTACACCTTCAGTCAGGTTTACGGCCTAGCTTCTCACACCATTATGTTGTGTGTGTTTTTTATACATGAGTGGCGGGACCTACAGTTTAAAGTCGACTCTGAACGACAGATTTTTGAGAAACTTTTCATGGCAATTTTATTTACTCTCAGAATTTTTGCCAGAAATCCGCTGGAGAGGAAGCCGCGAAGAAATATTTTTTTTTCATATTTTCGTTTTTGATGTCTGACGGGGATTCGAACCCTGGCCTTTCGTCTAATAGCCAACACACTACCCACTAGCACGGCGGCTACAACTACTTGTAAACTCTTGTTAAATTGTCTTGTTAACAGTAACTGCCGCGGGTCTAAAGTACACCAAGAATTCATGTTTTGTGATAAACACAACGCAGTAAATGGGATGGTGGGGTAAGCGAAAACATGATTAAAATAATTCTGAATTTTTTTTTTATGCTTTTGCTTTTGCATTTGTTATTAAAAAATATTTTCGAAATCTAATAATAAACAAAAAATAGTTTTTATTTCGTGTGTTTTTTTTTTTTTTGCAATCTTCAGCGCTTTTAATATCTTCCTGATGAGTTTTTTTTATTTTATAAGTAGTGCAGGACTATGTATGTTATGTTATGATGTTTCCGGATGTCTAAATGCATGGCACGCCTTAATAACAGAAATTTGTTGGAACGAAAGATTTTTGAAAAACTTTCCATAGCAATTCCGTTTACTCTCAGACATTTTGAGGGGGAGTTGCCTAAAAAATAATTTTTTTATTTGAATTTTAATCGAACAAGGCTTTCAACCACAGGTTCGTTTTTAGAAGACAACACTACCTTGTACATACATAATTGACATTACACCTTCAGTCAGGTTTACGGCCTAGCTTCTCACACCATTATGTTGTGTGTGTTTTTTATTTACATGAGTGCGGGAGCCTACAGGTTTAAAGTCGACTCTGAACGACAGATTTTTGAGAAACTTTTCATGGCATTTTATTTACTCTCAGAATTTTTGCCAGAAATCCGCTGGGAGGAAGCCGCGAAGAAATATTTTTTTTTCTATTTTCGTTTTTGATGTCTGACCGGGATTCGAACCTGGCCTTTCGTCTAATAGCCAACACACTACCCACTAGCACGGCGGCTACAACTACTTGTAAACTCTTGTTAAATTGTCTTGTTAACAGTAACTGCCGCGGGTCTAAAGTACACCAAGAATTCATTGTACAATTTAGGCCCTCATTTAAACAGGCACTTGCTCTCTACAGTCATTTCCAATGAATTAAAGTAGAAAACAAATGTTTTAAGCAATAAAAAATACCAACACAAATCCATAGAAAGCAAAAGAAAAAAGCGTTTGAATTTAATAAAATTACAATGAAATTAAGAATGTTACAACTTCTTTTCCTTCTCGTTTCTTCACATTTCCATTTCCAGCTTTTTTCTCTTTCGCTTCCTTGCCTTTACATCCACCACTACACCTTATTTGAACCAGAATCTATCTTTAGCTAAATAAGCAAATGTATTAGAGAGAGAGAGTGAGAGAGAGAGAGATAGAGAGAGTGATAGAGAGAGATAGGCAGAGTGGGTAATATAATCCGCTAAGAGAAGAGAGAAGCTATTCAATGCTTAAAGGCGGCACACGTACAATTGCACCGCACACAGCTTGTGTTTAATCAATAAAACCGCATGGGGTATACGTTTTAGTCCTTATTTTCAGTTTTATTTCTTCCTTAGCTTCCTCCGTAAGCATTTCCTTCATTGTCATGATGCGTGTTTTTGTGTACAAGCTATTGCATGGAGTAGGTTTTCTCTCATACTTCTCGTTGGTTTTTGTGGTTCTTGATGTCATGTTGTTACGCGTTACCACAGCCATAGGATGTAAATATTTTTTTTTTTGTTGCTTTTTTTTCTTCTTCTGGTTCCGTTCCGTTTGAGTTTCCTTTATGAATTATTGTTAATTTTGTTTCAATTCTTTTTTTTTTTTTTTTTTTTTGCTTTGCTCTGCTTTGTCTCTGTCACCATTTCTTTGCTTGTATTTTTTGCTGTCTTTTGTTCAGTTTCTTGTTACATCGGCTTAAAGATTTTCTTTCCATTTGTCTGAGTATGATGATGATGGGGAGTGAGTCGTATAGCAACCCGCTGAGCATATAATTTTTTGTTTGGAATTTAATTGTAATTTAATAAGGCACAGAGAAATTAAACTGTGTTTAGTCCATAGATCATCTCAAATGAAAAGGTTATTTTTGCTAAAATTAAAGAGAATAATTAAAGAAATTTACAATCTACTCAATATTTAATACAACAGGGAATAATATTTTAAAGACTTTCAGGATTATCCTTTGATAATCCTTTTGATGTAGAGCTGCGCTCTAGACGCCAAGTAAAGTCATCAGACGGTTCGAAGATAGACTGAAGTCTTTCCTATGTTGCTGAAAGGACTTACTAAACTAAACTGATCATTGCCACCTAGCTTCTCACTCCACCCATGCTTTAATCGACGAGTGGCGAAACCTACAGTTTAAAGTCAACTCCGAGCGACAGATTTTGTGAGAAACTTTTCATGGCAATTATATTTGCTCTCAGAACTTTTGCCAGTAGTCTGCTGAAAGGAAATCGCCAAAGAAATGTGTGTTTGCTTTGTCCGAGATGTCTGAGCTGGAGTTTGAACCACTTTCTCGGGGCCTAATAAGCCAACATTAACACAAAAGGTTCTAATAATAGACAACAGCTGCTTTAGGGTGAAAATCGATCTAACTATCCTTACATACGCCAATTAGATTTACTACCTCTTAGGCTGTCAGGACATTAAATTAAGGCTGGGGTTTTTATATCTTAAGACTTAGATTTTCATGGTCTCAAAAGTTCCTCCGCGATAATTTTGGCGTGAACACAAAAAACCATTATTTTGATCTTTAGTTCTGGCCCAGCTTATTAACTACTCACTTGAGATTTCAAAGACGAAGCTCTCTGTTTAACAATATAGATGAGCGAGTGGCATTTGAATGAAGCTAGTACTGGTAGAATACTAAGTTGTATTGTTTACTCATTTCCAAAGGAAAGATGGGATACGAAACGCCCGTATAAAGACCTAACAATCCGGCCATGTATGATTATATGCAAAGCACAATTGTTGTTAACCTTACCATAAAAGCATTTCAGGAGCATAAGAGCAGTTTTAACAGGACACTGGACCCTAAGTGCATACACCCAGAGTTTAGAAAGCCTTCACAGCAACTTCTGCAATACTTGTAATGACAAGACGAATAGCATACAACGAAAGATTCTTGCCCAGAATTTATTAACAAAAGTGTCTAGTGTCGTGGATTTGATTCGCACTTTCATTAAACTAACTACATGGTTACAATATTATCAGAATGTCAGAATTGATGCCATCAGTATTATTAAAGAAGCTTTTAAGACTACAATTAACTACACTTTTTTGGAAGGTGATTGACAATCAAATCTAATCTTAGTCCTTTGGCTACTAGAACTGGACATTCACAGATAATTAAAGATTACCTTGCTCTCAGAAGTACTTCTGCTACATCTGTAGTGAAGGTTACAGAATAAATCCGATTTTTATCTCTTGTGCGGCCATGTTCGCAGATGTGAGTTTTGAAATAGATTTGAGAGGATTTTCCATAACATGCCGAGGCTTAAGACCTCTTGAAAGAATACATTGAACAAATAGTAAAGTAAGCGCAAGCTTACAATCGTTCAATCAAAATTAAAGAAATTCCTAAACAATACATTTCTTCACTTGTGGCGTCACAACGGACCGCTATGCGTGCTCAAATGTACTTTTGGTATCAAGTTTAGCAGTCCAACCTATCTATCTAACGCATTGCTTTCATTTGCTTGAAAATGAATGTACGGCTTTATTTCTAGGCAATAGCACATGGCAACCCTATTACTCTGGAATGTATTGCAATATCAGAAAAAAACTCTTGTTAATGAAACTGAAACAAAAAAAAGGAAATGACTTTTGACCTGAATTATCTAAAGCCATATACTTAGAGAAATAATTCTTTCTTTAAGCTAAACCAGTAGGTTTACCATTTCATATAATTTTCCAAAAATTTACTTTTCCTTGCAACAAAACTTAAATATTTTTCTCGCTTTCATAAAACACTTGAGTTTCTAGTGGGTTTTATGGTTTCCTGTACAAACTTCCATAGAAAATCCCACATTTAAACTGGACACAAGTCCTAAGTTTATCGTAAAATGTGAATTAGAAAAAGAACAAAAAACCCGTATGAGTAGTTTATCTGTATTTGACCAGAGTTTATCCAGAGCAAGGAAACCAAATTTTCTGTTGATTTTAAGCATTTTCTATGCAGTTTACATCTATTCTTTGGTTTCTTTTTGTATATTTTTGTGTTTCTGTGCAATAAGTTAAGCATTATTGGCCCGTAGATTTACTTGTGGTAGAAATATGCTCTGCTCTGTTATTTAAAATTGCAAACCTACCTCCCCTCCCCCAAAAAAACTTACGTATTACGATGAGTATTTAGTTTTCTGCTTAAAAATCCTTGATCTCTTGTATTATTTTATTTTATTTTTACAAAAATTTTAAAACAAAATTAAACAAAAACCAAGAAGAGTCCAAAAATGTAATTTTTCTTTGCGTAATTTTATCTGAAACGAAGAAAATCAACAAAAATTTGTCTTTTGGGGGTTTTCATAAGAAAACAATGACCATCAAAAGTCTAATTGCTAAGTAAACTTTTGTAGGAAAAGTTTACACAAAAAAAACAAGAAAAAAAAACAAGAAAAAAAGGGTAAAGAATACATACGAGTTAAGAAAATTGCCCTTACAATATATAAAAAAGAGAGAAAGATAGGAAGAAAAACTGAATTTCTTTGTACAAAAGCTTGTACATCGAAAAGTATGTAAAAGAGTCACCTCTAGTACAAATAAACTCGGAAATCAAAAACTAAAAACTTAAGATAAAAACGTTGTGAATGAAAAACTTTATTTCTTATACAAAAAAAAAATTTTAGGCAACCTTTAAGAATGTCCTTTCATTAGAACGCTGCTGTAGGAATCTGAGCTAAGCAAAGTAAAGGAGAGAAAAATTATTACAAAAAAAAAAATAAGAGAAAAGAAGTTTTTACTTGGCAACATTGAAGTTCGAAATTTCTTTTGCTTTTTATTAAAAAAATAATTTTTTTTTGGTTTATTTTATGAAATAAAAGCAGGCATGGGAAGCAAAATTGACTCAAAAAGTGCGTAAAATTTCTTAGATTATTGAACATATTTTTATGGCGCGTGTTAAGCTTAAGGAGAGTCAGTCTAAAGTTCAAACATACGCAAGTAATTTGCAAATAAAATTTCACTCAAATTCTCACTTGGTCCACACGCCATTTAATTCCTTTCGCCGTGGCCTAGTAGGTAGTGTTGGCTTATTAAAAATTCAGCCACTGTTCAACCTCTGTCTCAGACATCCCGAACACAACGAAATATGAAAAAATATTTCCGCGGCCACTTTCTCTCAGCAAAGTTCTGGCAACAACTCTGTGATTAAATAGAACATTTTCCATGAAAAGTTTCTCAAAAAAATCCGTCGTTCGAAGTCGACTTTAAGCTGTAGGTTCCGGCACTTAACATACATAAGTGGTGTGAGAAGCTTGGTTGTAATTCTGACTGAAGGTAACTCGTATAAGAGTCATACGTTGTACTTCTGATTGTGCTTCCAAACGAAATTTAAAAGTTTAGTATTTCGCCTTGTACTCAATTTTCTTTTCTGTTTCTCTAGTCATTTTAGACAGGAATCTGATTAGATTTCCTTATACAAACCTGGATTTGAAGCTACCATAAAGACAGACTGTATACCGCTCATAGCTGGTTGTCAGACCCGGTTGGTTATTGGCAGGATACATCACATACAGGAAAGGTTAGCAGTTGTTTAGGAAATGTTGTATGTCGTTGCTATATATCCTCTTGATATTAATACCCAAGGCATGTTTTGTGTAGACCACACTGTTCGATACAACCAGGACTGCAATTGTTTGATATCTCTGAGGCAGTCATCAGACGGAACGCCAAAGCCACACCTAATAAAATCTTCTAGTGAAATAGGCAACAAAAAGAAATCAATCGTGAATTGAGTTGAAGTCATCTGTAGAGGATAGCAGCAAATGACCCTCAATTGTTGAGGCGCTCCTTATAGGAACAAAAGGAATTCTTACTTGACAAGTAACAACTTCGTCAAGCAATTGAATTGGCAAAGTATGTGCAACATGTATGTGTGATTGCTCTTAATACGATCCTATTCTAGGGGCCTGTGATTGCACACCACATTCTCCTCTTTTTAATTTCAATTTAAAATGATTCGTTGGAAATCTTTTTTTTTTTTAATTTTCTTCGTTTTTTTTCTTGTTTTTTTTTTTTAATTTCATTTCTTTAGAATTTAATTCCATGGAAAATATTTACTCTGGTAATTTTTCTCCTGTTGTTGTTGTTGTTTGCATATAAATTTTAATTGTGTTGTTAATTTTCCAAACAGTAGTAGTAGCATCACAAAAAAAAAGAGAAGGAAAACAAAGAAGGAAAATGAGTAAAAAATAGTTTTCAAAAGTATTTTCTCTTTGGAAATTCTTTACCTCACCTCTTGTTCTCTGTGTGTTTCCTTCATTGTTAACCTTCATTGTTTTTCTTTTTTTGCATCTTTTCTTCCTGCTATTTTCTTGTTTCCTCAACGCCGACACACAACTTTATCTTTTGATCCCT
>QOCX01000004.1:26797-58053 GCA_005959815.1 Sarcophaga bullata
CAAAGAGTTTAGTTTGAGATTATCATGGCATCAGTCTCTAAAGGATTTTTGCATACTGAAAGAAGCCTTTGTCCTGTAGAACAGTAGCATGGCTACTGGTTGGTTATGGCTGTCTCTGTTGTGCTGTTGTTGTTGTAGTTGTTGTTGTTGTTGTTATTGTTGTTTTATGTTGCTTAGAAAAGTTTTTGCATACGCTTCGTCATTTGCTTTGCTTTTGCAATGTCGCCAACAGCAGGCAAACTTTAAAACAAGAAGCAAAGTGAACGTTCGTTTATATCGGTAACGTGTTAAAGGGAGTGCGGTTTTATCCTGTAATTAGTTTGTGTTTTATGAATGCATTTCACTTCGATTAGAAAAAGTTTTTTGGGGTATGAATGTCGTGTTGTTTTTTTATTAATTTTTTTTGTGGCATTTCAATCTTAATTTGTTGCATTTAAAATTGTTTTGTTGTAATTAGTTAAACAATTTTATATGCGGTTGAGAGTAATAAGAAAATTGAAATAAACGACGGGAATACAAACATTTTCTGTGCAACTAATAATCGAAATTTCTAGAAATGTAGGCGTTAATGTAAATTCCACACATAAACTAATTTATAACAAATAGTTGCATAGATTTGCACAATAAATTTCAGGAACTTCAATTGCATAGCCACTGCATTAACAAGAATAGAGAAGTTAATCAGCTCTTAAGCGATAATTGCAGTAAAGCCACTGTTGTATTTATGAAGTCAAAATTACTGCGATAATTAGACCCATAATGGGCAACCTCTTATCCACCGTATTTAAATAAGGGTATCACAATTAAGCAGCAAAACAAAATAACTTCCCACGTTAGTATTACCAACGCACTAAAAGCAAACCTTCGGTAGAAAATAGACGTTGTGTGGTCTGCATTCAAATGATATTCACAAATTCAATTGATTGTCGAAATTGTCTTTAAAAAAATTAAAACATTTGAAACCAATTATCAAGTTAGAATTCCTCTTACTCCTAATAAAGAGGGTCTCAACAATTTAACTCCTTTCGCTCCCCTACAGGCGACTTCAACTCAATTCAAGATTTATTTATTTATGCTGCCTGTTACCTGGTTATATATATATCCTCTGCAGTCCTGGTTATATCGAACAGTGTGCTCTACACAGAACATGCCTTGGGTATATATAGCAACGACATACAACATCTCTTAATCAACTGCCGACCTTTCCTGTATGTGATGTATCTTGCCAATAACCAACCAGGTCTGACAACCAGCTATGAGCGGTATATAGTCTGCCTTCTGGAAGCGTTTTAGCAGCTGGATGAGGAAATCTAATCAGATTCTCATCTACAATGACAAGAGAAATCGAAAGAAATTAAGAACAAGGCTAAATAACACTCTAAATTTCTAAATATTAATATCATGAGGTATTAATTGTATAGTGGAACGATGTACAGCCTCTTCTATTGAACTGGCAACTTCTCCGTACCTTCCAAATGTGATGTATCCTGCCGATGTCCAATAGGATCTGAAAACCAACTGAGAGCGGTATAACCCTAGGAGAGTTTTGGAAAAAATATCCAATTCAGCCTGTCTTCAGCGAGGCAATCTGGCAATTCCAGATCGAGAATCGGATCAAGGAGCCTAATCAGATCCCTATATTAAATTAGAGAAACCAAAAAATGGAGCGTAAAGGGAAACAAAACTCTAAAATTTATAACCTCGTTTAAAAACTCTCTCATAAGGCTGGAAGCAATCAGGAGTTCAACGTATGACTCTTGCACGAGTTTCCTCGCTGTTGAGTCGAAATTCTTTCATTTTTGGAAAGGATTTTAATTGACAATGAAAAGTGAGACTCTTATGGTAATTTCAAATCAAAGTAGTGGTGATTGAATGATTGATGTAATGACGCTTTTAAACCGGATGCGCCTGTACATGTTACTCAATCTTCTGTCTAATTAGGTTATCGAAAAGAAAAAACCTTTGAGGTCTATACTTTGGACAATAAAATGGATAACGTAGTTATTTACCTTGTACTACGTACCCTCCTTCTTGTAGTGGTCGGATGATAACCGAACAAACACCAGTTAATCCAACCGAAATTACGTCTTTTCTGTATCGTAATCAAATTGATTCATTCTTCCCAACCTCAAGCGAACAAGGAGGCGATTGAACGTCAGTGAGTTTTTAACTGGAATTGCATGTGAGGCTTCCTATATGCTCTACGTGGTCATGTTAACGAAAAGAACGAAAAGACCTTCTAAATGTAAAGCAAAACTTTACTTCGAGTAACAAAATGTTGAAACAAGTATTTACTTTGTAGGGTCTTCTAATCCTTAAGGTGATCTGGTATTAACCAAACACACACATGTTAATCAAATGGAATTCCTCTTCATTTTTATAACGAACGTTGTCTGGTGATGTAAAGTAGATCTGTTATGACAAGCGAAACGGTGGTGATTGAATAGCACAGTGGAAGGTACCGGTACTGGTACTGGTGATCTAGTCAAAACTGTTTATCAGAAATATTTTGCCATGTGCTTAGAGGAATAACGAGAGTATAATTATTTCTTACTTCTGATGTAAATGCCTGTACAATACATTAAATATCAGAAGGATAAAATCTCCTATCAGATCTCAGTTCCATACTACTGTCGAGGAATTGTTTTCCAGCAGTTCAAGATCCATAGTAATTACTTTAAAGATCCTAAAGCTTGTTTCCAAGATTATCAAGTAACTGTTTTATACTTCAGACAAAACACCAAGTAGGTACTACCTGTCTATGAAGAATAATTTCTTAATAAAAATTACAGGAGGCCTAATTGGAATTTTTTCAAAAAGGCCATCGCAGAACGTGATACACATCTCATGTGAATGTTATTATTCTATCCACTCACACTTGATTTATTGTAATCGAAAAATATCTTACAATGGAATCTAGTTCATTTGCTTTAATCCTTATTAACCTTAACTTTTATTACAAACCAACGGTCTTCAGTTTTTCAACAGAGAATCAGTTTCAAGAGTCTTGTTGTTGCAAACTTACCCAAACTCTAAATGATTTCAACGTCAACTGAACTTTATAACTGTTGTTATAAGCAACCAAACAGTTACTACAGTTTCGTTGTAAACACAGACAATTCATCTTCTGAATTGTGTGCATAAATCTTGAAAAAAAAATTTCCTTTTTAAGTCGAATTAATGCTCTTTAAACTCTGGCATTTAATCATTCCATCTCCTGTTGCCGCACTTAAATCTTTTGTTTTACTCGCATTGTTATCATTACTGATGAGCAAAATTCTTGTCACATTGAAACATGGAAACAGTATGGAACAGAACTGAACAATACTCGGCTACAAATAATAATAAAATCATAATCACTTGGATCAACACAATCATTAACACTGTTGTCATTGCTATGACACCGAAAGGTAAAAAAAAAATAGAAAGAAAATCACCTTAAAATCCGTATACAAATGCCATAAAATAATACCCGAAACGAAGGTAAGAAACCCCCAACTCCAACTCCAACCTTAACAGCTGTTTGTTGGTTGCCAAAGTAAACTCTGTATTCTGTACTGTATTCTGTGCGGATGATGGCTCGAAAGCCATAAAACTTTGTACACAAAAACTGAACTGAAACTGAAATGTAGCAGCGTGCATGAGTAAGGGGCAAGGTAACAGAGGAGAATATTTTTTTAAAACTTCAGACTTCAAAAGATAATTGCAGCAATAACTCAAATGAGATTTAAACGCGATGACAACACCAAAGACAATGACTCAAAATACAATGAGTTTTAGCAACCATTGCCGCGTAAACTTCTCATCATCAGGTGTCTGTGAATTAGCGAACGAGTGTGTATGGTACGGTTCGCACATTTCATGCTGCGTATAGATGACGTGAAACATTTAACACTCACCGAAAAGTTTCTTTTGGTCGTACTCTCCACCTCTCTGCATTTTCATATTCACGAAAATGGTTGGCATTATGCGGCTGAGTATAATGCCAATGATGTTGGAGATTATAATGCAGCTTTCCAGTGTAAGCGTTACAACTCCAGCTCCTGCTGCTTATCAGTCTATGGAAGCAACAATGTTATAGCGATACCATAACGTCTTTGAGAAAATAGGGAAGCAAATGTTAAACCATCTTTTCTGAAATTTTCTTTCTTTTGTTTTCTTTTGTTTTTCCATTTCTTGTCAAATATTTTAATGCAGCCTTGAAAGCATTGTGGGAGATCAGGTGCAAATGTCTTAAGAGAATTCATAAAAATTTTATTTCAAACAAAAAAAGGAAGAAACAGAAACAAAAGCAAAAACAAGTGATTTACATAGAAAACATTGTGCAAAAACATCAAAAATTCAATTCGAACAAGAAAATTCCGTTGCAGAGATATTTATTTTTTACAACAAAACAGGAGAGAAAAAGCAAAAACATGACAATGAAATATTAAGCAGTGCCTAGTAAAACTTTCAACGCATATTAGTTTTCTTCTTTGAGCATGGCTAAGTTTGAGCATTCTGTTGCTCTGTTACAAGTTTTTATATAAACTTATAGCTTATTCGACTTGTTCGAGCCTTTGCTATGAGCATCATTATGGAGCAACCAGACTAATTTAGCTTAACTTTCATAAAAACAAGCAGAAATAATAAAATAACGATTGCTTGTAACTAGAACGAAATTATTGAGTTTAGCCTTCATTAGATATGCTTACTTCCTCCATTGGCCATTAACAACGCTTAATGTGATTTCAGCCTGCCTAAATACATCGTTCCAGACGCCTAAGTTTCATGCGCGCCTTCGCCAATTGTTTGCATCAATCGATGACAGGGCTTCCTCGTTTTGGTCTTTCCAAAGGCAGATAAGATAGTCCTCTAGGCTGACTTTTAACGTCGCGCTGGGATATCGTCTTAAATTCAAACAAACTGAGCTGCTGGACGGTTAATGCGTTATACACACGTTCATGTCGACATTGCGCAATTTTTAGAGCCGCAGCATAAATTATGTCCATGAGAACTCTATAATACTGACACCATTTGAAAGATTTTTATTTTGAAGGAATTAACTCTTCCACTCCGATTGAAGGTGGCCTACTGCAATACTAATCGAAGTTCAGGGCCCCACAGATAAAAGCGAAAGAAAAATTCATCAAGATTTTTAACTTTTACACAACTAAAAGGCTTCTATTTCATTCTCTCAATAAATCCATTCCGAATATCTCTTCATCCTTCCCACCAGACGTTTAAAGACCACCAAATCTATTACACCAATACCCCAAAGCCAATCTATTACCCCAACGCCGCAAAGCCAAATCTATTACCCCAAGACCTGCTATAGAACACGAATAACCTGCGTAGCTGGAAGAATTTTAACGAATTAAAAAGAAGATGAGAACGTTGGCTCCTTCAGTCTTACGTTCCTTGAAACATTCAAAAGGAACGAACTCTAATCCACTTTTTTGAGTTATTTTGCTAGTCCAGCTGAAGATAATGTCATTGGGAAATCATAATAAAATCTTAGCAGTCGGGTCTTATGCAGTTAAGATTACAACCTAGCTTTTCTCATACCAACTATGGTGTGTTGTAAATCAACAGGTTAAAGTCCTTTCCCAATGACAGACTTTTTTTTGAGAAACTTTCATGGCAATTTAATTTACTATCCAGAGTTTTTGCAAGGAAACTTCTGAGAGGAAGTCGCCAATGAAATATGTTTTCATATTTCATTTTGTTCGAACTGTCTTGGATTTGAACCATGGTCTCACGTATTATAAGCCAATACAGTATCTATTAGATTACAACGACTTAAAACGATTCCGCTAAACTTGGCAAATAAGGTGAAGAATAAAGAAATTTGAATCTTAATTCATGTGAACTGATGCCACAACTGAGGGTTTGTGTCTTTAATATCATCATTTAAGTGCTGTTATAAGTTGGCATTGTTGTCGCTGTCATTTTAAAGTTTTAAGAAGGAATCGACAAAACTTATTCAACGCCTATCTTGCAGGGATGGTATCGTTTTCCCCTTTTTGGATACTTTCAATTCAATCTATTGCTTGGTCCGTTCATTTGTCTCTAATAAGCAATACTGATTCCTAGGCTCATCTAGGACCACGAATCAACACTAAAGCTTGGCTGGATTGCGCTGTAACTCCCCAACACAACATTCTAATCAAACATATTTTTGTTCTAGGCATGTCACTTTATTATTTTCAAATTTCTGGTCAATATGCAATGCTTCACCTCTAACCTCTACTACTACTACTATACCCTCTTGCTCTTAATATTACAAGTCATGACACTCTCTCTAACCAAATTAGTCTATCCACCAACCACCATTAAACATTAAATATGAAACAAAAGTTTTCAAAAGTTCTTAAACTGGCAATATAAATGTCGAAAACATTTGCTACCTGTTCCTGGTTATGTCCTCATCTCCGTGGCAAATGCGTGTCTCCACGAAGATATTATTTAACAGCCGTTTGGCTAAGAAAAAAAAAACAAAAACTTTTTCGTAATGTTACAACCTTTAACACTTGGAAATGGAAACTTATTTTTACTGGTCTCTGGCTACAACAAAAAAGAAAGACAAAAAACGTACTCATTATGCAAAGGATGCTTGTTGGCAACAACAGAACAACCAGGTACTAAAAAGAGTATACAAGCCGTTGATAAAGAACTCTTAAATGTTAGATTTTATGTTTGAGACTCGTTCTTGTTTTTTCTCTGTTTTCTTCTTTAATACCCAAAAAAAAAAACTCCAGACAGTACCCCAGCCAATGTCAACAACAACAAAAAAAACTTACAAATATTTTTATCATTATCCTGCCAAAAAAATGGAATTGCATTGCAACAGTCTAGTGCTTCTAGTCACATGCGTTTTCCGCACATGATTTTTGCGAGAAAAGCACAGACGTGGGAAGAGATGATATGCTTAGCACCAGAAAAAAGATGGAGGATAAAAGCTAGAATGTTTCTCGTTTTAACACGAAACTTTAGAGCAAATGATAGCAATAAACAAATCCCATTATACATGGCGTATCAAAATACTATTTTCATACGTGAGTTGCCTTTCTAAAATAACTACGAGGTGGTAATCGTGTAGAGCATGAAAGAAAAAAGAATAGAAATCTTCTTCTACCTTTTTTTTTGATAGGGAGGACTATAGATACTGCATATGCTGCCTTTCCATATTTTCAGACTAAAACGTATCAAGTATTGTACGAAAAGATATCCTCCACAATATATTTTCAAATGATGTGTCATTTAAATGCAAGTGTTGATAAGAGAATTTGAGAAAAATTTAGTCGGTGTAGCATAAAATTTCTAACACATTGTAAAAAGTACTTACGTGATGCTAAAAATGATAATCAGTGATGATAAGAGGTCTATAAAGGGATAAGTTGCTTGCAACAGTGTAAAGTTAAAAAATAAAACAAAATTTAACTGTGCAGGTAATTTATTATTGAAGTCATGGAGGTCTAGTAGGTAGTGTGTTGGCTTATTAGAAGTGAGGCCACCGCAGGTCAGACATCTCCAACAAAACGAAATATAAAAAGATTTTTCTTCGGAGACTTCCTCTCTGCAGATTTCTGGCAAAAGCTCTGAGAGCAAAATAAAATTGCCATGAAAATCTCCTTAAAACTCTGTTGTTCGAAGTGGAGGTCCTGCAACTCATGTATGAAATTAACACACACAATATAAGTGGTGCTTAAATCTAGGCAGTAATCCTGATTGAAGACTTGTAGTGACCAATTATGACGATTCACAGAAACACAGATGAACTGATTTCACATTTCAGTTGAGCTGCCTAAACTCCTAATTCTCCACTTTGATGGAACCAGCGGTAAAACAGATTATACAGCCTAGACAACAGACTTTGCTTGTCTGTTGAATTAAAATTGCTGCAATCTTTAGACGTTCACGCATATTATTTTCTTTTCAGCAATATTTATTCTCAACTCAAGTTTGATTGCATTGTTCTGGACCATTTAAACATTATCATCCATTGTCAGCGGCATACTCTTCACTGCTCCTTCCTAATATTTTACATGACTTCCTGCAGCGTGATATAGAAGACCATTGACAATTGAGCACAGCTTTAACGTACATCTACGTTGATAAAGGTAAATAGACAAGATGGTTTTCATATATTCCCTGTATGTCTTCGATATTCTGAGATTAAGGATCCTAGATGATGACCTAAATGCAAGGCATAGCCTTTAAAAATTAATTATTAGAAGCTAGAAACTTTTTTACAAATAAACTTTTCTTAGCAGTCAGCATACGGGAGTACCACTTCCACGTGTTGTACTTGCAGAAAGGGATATTCCCTCAAAAGTATGGTTGTACTTAAATTAAGCGGTTCATTTTGTAGACACCGAACATGCACAGCCAATCTGTTAGCTATGATAACAATGCCATCATCAGTCAGGGATGCTTTTCTGCCATGTTAAAAAAATCTATGGCCCTGTTCTCCTATAGACCCCTTCATCGAAGTCATGTGCCATATTATTTTCTAGTATTCTCCAAAGTTTTTTCAACGTCAATCAACACGAGGTAAAGAGGTGATTGTCATTCCTATATCATTCGTAAGATATTTACATGGTTTATGCTAGGACGGGAGCGGACATTTCAACATTTTCTTGCAGACATAAGGGTTACAGTGTTAACATCTTTTTTTTTTTGTCAGAAATGAACTTATGATTGAATGTATTTTGCAGAAACTTTTCAAGCTTCAAATCATTTTAGGTATAAGCTTTGTGCAATCACTAGTATATGTATATATATATTTACGTATATAAATATGTACATACTCGTATATTCGATAGAATCAGTGTAGCCTAGTGTTAATTTCATTATCTCTTTTTTCTAATATAGGAAATATAAATTAAATTTATATTTGTTTAAATCAATCATTAATCAATCATTAAATAATAGACGAGATAAATAAATTTTATTTACCTTCTGACCCAATAATACAAATTGAAAAAAATACCATTTAACACAGGGCAACAATACTATAAATGATGAATTCAAAGATAAAATATACTCACTATGCTATACCCACTTAAGAAGAATTCTCCATAAAACCTAGTAAGCTTGACTAGGCTTGAATGATTGAAACAGTCAATCATGAAAGTCACCATTCTGAGCATGGATAGAGATAAACATGTTGCACAGTGCAAACGATTATACAATCTGCTTAAGATAACCATTATGAGTGAAAGCAATGCAACATTGTTTTCATATGTTTGAAAAGAAATTTATTGATTTAATGATGAAGATACTCTTCTAAAGATAATAAAAATAAAAGATAAGAATTAAAAGAAAAGAAAAAAAGAAAATAGAAATTCCACAAGCATATAAAAAGCTATTGCTTCATAAGAAAAAATCAGTTGCATTTTAAAAATCATCACAACAATATGTTTATAAGCTTGCGCTGCAGTAATTAAATAATCAGTTCATCAGTTTCATTTAAAAATTTAACGAAATTTTATTTGTTTTTATTCCTTGTTTTTAGCCCTTTTTGCAATTGCCTTGGTTTACGTAACCGTTACTGCCGAACCACCATCATACAAGACGTTAATGAATATTTTAAACTGTGCCTCATCGATACCATGTCCCATAACTCCACCTACGCCACCAATTACTTTACCCACAACACCATCAACGCTACCACTACCAACTTCTCCGAAACCAATTTGTCCCAACTGCCCTAATCCTGATTGTTCTATGGTGGCAAATGGTACAACTTTTCCATACGTAAACCATTGCCGTCTATTTTATATGTGCGTTGGAGGTAATGCTGAGATTTGTACGTGTCCCAATGGCCAATGGTATGATCGCTCTACAATGAAATGTGCCCTATGTGAACTGGTTAAAAATTGTATTGCAAATGTCGATTGAATTGAAAGATACCATGGAGTAAATGCTTAATATTTTGAATAAATAAAATAATGTTTATAAATTATTATTATTTTTATTTTAAATTTGAGAACTTAGTCTAGCAAGAGAGTTACGAGAATGGGTATGTATTTCTAAACTATGCTCTGATAACGCGTGTGTAAATTTAAGACATGAGTGGCGAGACCTATAGTTTAAAGTCGACTCCGAACGACAGATTTTTAAGAAACTTTTCATGGCCATTTTAGTTACTCTCAGAGTTTTTGCTAGAAATCTGCTGAAAGAAGGTTGTCGAAGAATTTTTTTTTTTTCATATTTCGTTTTGTTCGAGATATTTGACACAAAGGTTGAAGCACGGCCTCACGTCCAATAAGCCAACACACTATTTACTAGACTTCCGTAACTTCTATGTAATACTTAGAAAACATAAAATGTATAAAAAGGGTTCATAAAGGATTCAGTTTATTCGTATATGGGATATGCTTGTCTGCTCTCTGTTTTCTAATCTGCCATTAGGCGTCCAGTAGTAATGACAAAGGAAGCATTCTAGAATTTCCTTTTCATTCTCATATCCGCAACTGTATATCATCCCATAAGACAGTGGCCGAAGATAAAAATGATTTATCAGAGAGGTCATGCGTCCACGGTCAATATCATGTGTAGTTCAAGGAAAATTACTCTTGCTCCTATGAGGAAAATAGGACCTTAACAATTGAGCTTAATTTCTTCTATTCGCTGCAAGCTAACAGACGGATTACAATGGAAAATTCAGTTATTTAGAGTCACATTCCCCTCCGACTGATACAATTCAAATTTCAGTCAGTTAGAGTCATATCTCTCCGACGGATACCATTGAAGTTTCAGTCAATTAGAGGCACATTCGTTCCGACGGATGCAATGGAAGTTTCAGTCAATTAGAGGCACATTCGCCTCCGACGGATACCATGGAAGAGTCAGTCAATTAGAGGCACATTTCCCTCCGATGTTTCAGTCAATTAGAGTCACATCTCCCTCCGACGGATGTCATGGAAGTTTCAGTCAATTAGGGTCGCATTTCCCCCAACGGATGCCATTGAAGTTTCAGTCAATTAGAGGCACATTCGCTTCCGACTGATTTCACGGAAGTTTCAGTCAATTATAGGTCACATTCGCCTCCTACGGATACCATGGAAGTTTCAATCATTTAGAATCACATTCACCTCCGACGGATGCTATGGAAGTTTCAGTCAATTAGAGGCACATTCGCTTCCGACGGATGTCATGGAAGTTTCAGTCAATTAGGGTCGCATTTCCCTCCAACGGATCCCATTGAAGTTTCAGTCATTTAGAGTCACATTCCCCTCTGATGTTTCAGTCAATTAGAGTCACATTTCTCTACGACGGATAGATTCAGTTAATTAGAGTCTCGGTTGCATGCCTGATACAATTTCACATTCATCACATGAATCGCGACATCAATTGGGGTCTGTCTGGCTTAAATCCAGAGTTAAATATTTTTTACAATAATTGGATTGAAAATAATTTGGATTCGCCTCTGTTTACTGTCAAGTTCGAGCCATTCGGCTGTCACATCCAACCACCTATATACTTCACACTATCCTTTCGTTCAAGTTTAAGTGTGAAGGCATGCGTGCTACCACACACGCTTCCAAGTACGAAAATTTTTGCATAAGAACGGCATTATCATAGAACTTCACTATATTTGCTGTGAAGAAAACGATTCTTCACGTATTTATTTTAAAGAAATATTTCAAAATTTAAAAATTGTAAATAAAATAGGTTTTGTTTTTCTTATTTTAAGTTTTTTTTTTTTTATTTTCTTAACAAACTTGTAAAAAGTTAAAGTAAATAAAATAAATGAATTACAACAATTTTATGTTTTTAAAAAGACTTAATTTAATTTTATTAAAAGACTACGTATGGTTATTTAATTTTAAAAATATATATTATAAGACTACTTAACACTATATACACTGAGATTGATAACATATTATATGTCATTAGAACTAGAATCTTTACTGTCTTCATTAAAGTGGAAATCTTTTGAAAAAATCTTCAACATTTTCATTCTCCATGCGACGAAGTCTTTTATTTCTAGACTCGTTTACATCTTCCAGATATTTTTCCCAATGTCTAGCTGGACGTGGTAAGCGTTCTAACATCGATGACATCATCCTTGAGGGTGCAAAAGGATTCACTTCTCGTTCAACGATGGGTTCAACAGCCATCATATCATTGACTTCAGCAACACAAGCATCATCGGATGTAGAATCACACAAATCAGGAAGCATGGTTAAAATATTGAAATTCAATGCGAACTTGCAATTCGTTAAAAAGAACTCTCAAGCAGTTGGAGCACGATTGATGTGATCATTACAGATCCGTACAGTATTTATAGGCATTCGGATTGTAATGATTATCCTTTGCAGGTAGAATATTGAAAAAGGGTTTTATGATAGCGAAGGTAGAGAACTGTACATTGAAGATGGGTTATATGATAGCTTAGGTATAGAACAGTGTTCCTAAGTAATTATTCTTAATTATTTTACCACAAATTAAAAGGCTATCGTGTGACTCATAACATGAATTTTGAGAATTTGGTTTTTATTGCCAAAGATTTTGAAATCAAAATTTCCGATGTATCCTTATTACCCTGTCATTATGAATGTTATAAAGTTTGGGTTATCAATTTTGGACTGTCGCTTAGGTAAATTATATCTCATTAGGCAGCCTGTGATTTAAGCTACAGAAAGTCGGATGACTTTCTGAATGTAATTAATTTGCTTTTTTCAACACTACATTTGGACTGAAGATACAAAAACTAATCGTAACGAAACAAAAATCTTCAAAATACTTCATTATCTTCATCATCATCATCATCAATTGAAATTACTGATAATGAGGAAAACAAAATTATCTTTAATGTTCCTTATGAAGTCGCCGTTGTTTAGTAGGTAGTATGTTGGTTTACTTACAAGACTTGAGTTTTTGATTCTAACCCCAGCTCATACCTTTCTTTATGAGTTTAAAGGTAAAATGTAAGGTTTTAGCTTATTAGACGCAAACCAGTAGTTCAAATTCCGGCCTAGATTTCTCCAACAGAACGAAGTATGGAAAAATACTTCTTCGTCGATTTCCTTCCAGTAGTCTTCAGACGAGAACACATGAATAGTTTCTTAAAAATCGGAATTGACTTTAAACTCTAGTTCCTAACACACATGGATAGAGTTAACACACACACAACATGGAAGGTGGAAATCTTGACTAAAGGTTTGAAGGACCAATTAAGTGAGTAAGTTTCTCATATAAGGCTTGTCTGTAAGTAAAATCTACTTTATTTTAGTCCCATAAGTATTGCATTTTGTCCAGTAACAAATTATGCTTAAAAGCAAAGCCTAGTTGTCTGAATAACACATTCCGCAGTGATTAGAATTAAAAGACGAAAGCCAAGATCAAACACGTATTAAGGTTGCATTCAATATTTTTCCTGGACATGATGGCATACTGTAGCAGGAGTCTTGAAAATAAAACCACTCCGTAGATGAAGAGGATTTTTGTGTTTTTAAGGGTAATATATTTGCTTAAATAGACGAGAGCTGAAACCTAAGTTCTAATGCCGTAAAATGAAACCACGACCTTCTTTCAATAGTCCTCTGACAAAAAAAATCAGTGAGTAATGAATTGTAATGAATAATCTTTCCAAATCTATCATTAGTAGTGGATCTTAAACTGAAAGTCCTGCCAGACAAGTTGGCCTTGGTAATGATGAAAAATATTCCCTAAAGAGACAGGCACCGGCTTAAGACAAATCCCAAGAATACCAAAAAAAATCGATTTTCAAATTTTTTCAAAAGTAAGGCAATAAAACAAATCATGGCAGATTATGCATTTAGCGATCATAAAATAACGGCTATGGATAACGTATTTTATTAGCAAATCCCAAACTTTATTAACATTTTTATTGGGGAGTAACCACGCTATTATTTATGAACCTTTGCAACATTTTTAATTACCTAATAAAGGTTACCGTTAGACATCTTCATTAACAGATCATCGCTACCTGCTTCAACTTGTGAGCCTAGCTTCTACCATAACCCTTTGAACATCTATAAATACCGACATAATCATGACATTGTCAACAGATCATTATTAACCCTTCAAGTGCTTACATTACGACAAAAAAAATTTTAATATTTCAACTCGTTTAACCATGATTCCAGAATTGTGTAATTTTACAACAAAAACAACATACGATATGAAATCTATTTCAACTGGTGAAGATATTGCCATTTTGGCCACGGAACCTGCCATTGAAGAAGATGTGAATACATTCAAGCCATCCAAAATAATGTCAATGTTTTTAGAACGCATTCCCAGTCAAGCCAGACAATGGGAAAACTATCTGCAGGATATTGTGGAAACACGTAACCAACGTTCTCATCGCAAAGAAAATGAAAATATCGATGATTTCTTTAAAAGATTTCCAATTTCTGATGAATTGTGAACAATATTCTTTGTAAACTTTCTATAAAAATTAAACCCAGTGCCTAAGTTATTAGAATTTTGTTTGTTTCCTGTGCCAATTAAATAATTTTTGTATTAAAAATAAAATCTCCTTGAAAATAATTTTAAAGATTTTTAATTTTTCATCAAATTTTTTTTAATTTATTTCAATAGGAAAAGGGAAGGAAAGGAATTAATTTTTGATTTCTTAGATGAGATCAATAAGATCATATTTTTACCACTTCAGAATCTACCCTGATGGTACTACCTTTAATAACAATGCTGCCTAATCTGTATATCCAACTCTGTGTATTAAAATCCCTCCATCAAAGAGCAAAATATTAACAAAACAAAACCCATTAAAGAAGAGAAACTAAGAGAAAAAAAAAACCAGAGTGCGTTAACAAAAGTTAAAACCTAATTTAGCTAATGACAGAACAGTTAAGCAAAATAAACGCATGAGCAAAAACAAATAAAAAAATAAAAAAAAAAGAAAGAAAAATAGGGAAAAAAAGATTGTGGAATGAATGAATGACTAACGGCTTGTATTGAAATGAACGAAACATAAAAAAAGTTTTTCTTATTTTGGCCAAAAAGCAAAGAACTTTTCTGTAATGCTCCAAACAAAAATAGTCTTAAAAACCTAAATAGCCAAGAGAAAAGAGAAAATAAAATAAAATTAAACATAAAAACACCTGAGAGCCATATATACACGGACAATAAGTATGAGTATGAGAGTACAAAAAAAAAAGAAAGGACTTTTACTTTTTGAAGGACTTTTACTTTACCTTACAACAAAATAATTACTTACACACAGAAATTAAATAAAAAAGAAAACAAGAAAAACGAGAAACAGAAAAAGAAATAGAATTTGTAAAGAAAATGAGCAAAAAAAGAAAAAGGTTATAGAAAGAGGTAGTATTGTACAGTTAATGTCTTAAACACCATTTCCAAAACAGTACGGTAAAAGCACAATTTGAGATAATAAGCATGGGTTATTGAGCATCAAAGCTAGACGTTCGAAAGGACTCAGATTAGTTACATAGAACTACGTCCTTATGGCTAAAGTATCTCAAGATTTAATTGTTGCAAACCGATCATATGTCAGGTTGGTTACCCAATGTATGTCATCGAATGCCTACTCTGGTCAGAATTAAGAAATCGTACGTATATAGTCCAAGGGTCGTATTAGGTACCTCCGGATAATTGGATCAGAAGTTCTTGGTTGCAATTCTAAAATCAAATTTATAACGAACCACATAGTCGACCTGGATGTAGAATATTTCTGCCTCCTCAGAAATACAGCATTTGCAATGCCTTACTCTTACTTATGCTATAGAGGATCAGAGGGTTGCTAATTGGGTATAGCAAATAATGTCTTAATTGAAGTGGAATCGACTGCACTACTGATCATGATAGCTGGCCACATGCATACTCTATCTATCAGCCTATAGTGTTCACACGCCGTCAAACAAAAGTTAGTTTCACCACAACACTAGAGAGCTAGTATAGAGAGAGAGAGAGCAATCTTTACTGTCTTATAACTATTTGGTTCCAATAATTGCTTCATTACGCAGTATATTATCGTCTGGTAAAAAATTATCATTTCGGTCTTGCCGGAATGGACATCTAGACCATACAACGAGAATCATTCAAGCCTGATATAACTTCAAAAAAGGCTGTGCCTATCAAAGATAGATTCCATAATGTTCAAATCACCCACATAACTAAAGACTTTAAAACCACATCATTGCTGTTACAGTTATTTTGCAATTATTCCACAGCAAGGGCGCGAGAACTCCATCTAACAATGTGGCTTTCATCACTTTTCTTTCCATATGAGCCTTCCAAATGGAGGCAATAATTACCTTTCTTGTTAAATCAGCCTGCCAATGGGCACTCCTAAAATTATATTCCTCAGCTGCTAGTTCCAAGATTTTCCAATCTTCCCCACCCAGGAACTCAGTACTAGTTTGGCACTAAGCACTTAGTAGTGTTTGAGGTAAAAGAATACTTTGAGCATATCTTATTGTCCAGAACCCTTTCCCATGTTTTGAAAAGCAATGAGGACAGATTTCTAGGTCTGAGATTCTTCGCAATTAAGATAAATGGGCACTACCTTAAGAGTCAAAACCATCCTTGCATCTCACCGCCTAAGAGGGTTATGGGAGCACTTAAGACTGGCGTAATTGATTATGCGAAGTCAAGGAATGGTTGACGATGAGCGAGTCAATATCAGCAAACTTCTAGCGTTTGAAGGGTGTCCTTGCTCAAAGTAAAGATAACTTTTAAGGAATAATAAACAGAAGGTACAGCAAGAAGGATTCAATGAATCTTTTTATCTAAGGAAGTCTAGCAACTATTATACCCTCATGATTAATCGTATATCGCTGTTAGTTTTTGTCAGAAGGTTACAAGGACTACTAGCCTCATACATACAAGTTATCATTACAACCCTTTAATTAGGATTACAATCTAGTTTCTCACACCAATTAGGTTGAACATGTTATTTTATATATGAGGGGCGGGACCTACAGTTGGAAGTCGACTCCGAACGAGCAGATTTTTGAGAAACTTTTCATGGCAATTTTATTTACTCTCATTTGCCAGAAATCTGCTGGGAGAAAATTAAATTAAATTAAAAGGCACTTCCAATAGCTATCTATCCCCTACTTCCGTAGCAGGTTTTTGAAACACACGTAACTTAAGTTCGTGTGTTTAGTCAACCACCTAGTGGTCGAAAACATCAAGCAATTTTGATTCGTATTGGAACCTTCATTGAAATACTTAAGAGCCAGATATTGTTGCTTTGTAATGCAAACCTAGACCCATGATCATATGAGGAAATGAAAATGAAAATATTTTATGCTGATTGAAACAGTGTAGTCTATGTGTTCAAGTGTGGTAGTTTTTGTCTAAAATAGAAAAGTAGCTTATGGACTAGTTAACTATTTAAGGAGAACCTTAAATAAAGCTTCTTTTCTTCTTTTTTGTTCCAAAGAAACATAAAAATGTATGTGAAAAGAAAAAACTAAAACATCATAATCATATTAGAAGAGAATAAAAATAGTACAAGAGTCTGAACCTCTTTTTGCCATTCTTTTAACCACACACCAGACATCATTTTGTTAATAAAAAGAAAAAAAGGACTGCATTCCACTTACACGTAATAATTGTTACACCAATGATCAACTAATTAGAAGTGATGGCAAAAAGTAACAACTTATTACCGCAATTAAAAGAAAATAATTTGCAAATAATTTTTGTTTCCAGTTTTATGTGGGATTTCCTAATTAGTTAACATCAACTGTAGTTAACATATACACTTCAAAATGGCAGCATTTTCTAATGTTTTCTAAAGAACTATTTATAATTTGTCTAAAAATAAAACCATTTTTTTTTTGTTTTGGGTAGTTTCTTGCTGTTGCCGTAGTTGCTGCAGTTGTTACCTATTATTTCATAGACATTTACCAACGCCAACTTACCAACTTCATTTATTATACAATTTCAATGATAATGGTTGCAACTAATGGTTGCTCTTCTATGATTACAGGTCACTCAGCATCATTTAAGTTGTCTGGGTTGTGGTGAAATTAGACCCACAAAAAAAAAAAACACACACAAAAAAAAAGGAAAAACTTTGAGGGAAGTGAAGAAATTTTAAGTTGTAGAATTCCATTATGGTCAATACATTTCAAATTTAAACAAACACATTAGAAAATTACGTTTATTAGACACATTACGGCCATAATAAATGATGACAGGAAACAGACTTTAAATACTTTTCTTTCAATTAACAAAAACAAAAAAAATTATTGCTTAAGATTAAAAAGTAATTGAAGGCAATCAGTGGAATGTCGTTTTCATACTTATGCCCTTAAGTTATACTTTCGTGCCCTACTTTGAAAAAAATATCGGAAATAAACTGATCTCGCTGTTGTAAGTCGCTGTAGTCTGGTAGGTAGAGTGTTGATTTATCGCGGTTCAAACCCTAGGTTAGATATCTCCAGCAAAACGAAATTTAAAAAAAAATTTCTGCGGCTACTATCTCGCAGCATGTGTAAAATTAACACACACAATAAAAGTGGTGTAGGAAACTAGGCCGTAATCCTGCCTAAAGGGTTGTCTTAACAAATTATGTATGTATGTATGTATGTATGTATGTATGTATGTATGTATGTATGTATATGTGTGTATGTATGTATTTATGTATGTATGTATGCATATATATGTATGCATGTATGTATGTATGTATGTATGTATGTATGTATGTATGTATGTATGTATGTATGTATGTATGTTATGTAGTATGTATGTTATGATTATGTATGTATGTATGTAGATATGATATGTATGTATGTATGTATGATATGTATGTATGTATGTATGTATGTATGTATGTATGTATGTATGTATGTATGTATGTATGTATGTATGTATGTATGTATGTATGAAAAGAAGAAACAAAATAGACTTTGATGTTCTTTATGATGTTGCCGCAGTCTATAAAATAGCTGGTAGTTCAAACCCCAGCCTAGAAAAAAAATCTTCTGCGACTTCCTTTCATTAGCCTTCTGGCAAAGTCTTATGAAAATTTTCTCAAAAATCTGTCATTCCGAGTCGATTTTAAAATATAGGTCCTGCCACTCATGTATGAAATTAATACACTCAATATAAGTGATGTACGATGCTAGGTTGTAATCCTGACTAAAGGGTTGTATTGACAAATTATGTATGTATGTAGCCCAAGCTGAAACCGATCCTCTCTTACCCTAGGCGAACTTAACTTTCTGTGCATAATTAAGTACTTATGTTTAGTAGTTCTGCTCGCTAGGTTTGCTAAGTCGTCATTAAGTGATATCGATAGTAGACTAGTTACCCTAGCCAACAACCATTCTTAGCAGCGTCTTATATTTTCCTTCACTACACTGTGCTACTAAATTTTAAGCTGAAAAAAAAATTATTTTTTATTTAATTTATTGAAGACACATTATTTTCTATGGGAAGACAAATAACAAACATCCATCAATAAACGTCATTGTTTCATTCGTGGAGGCAGCTGATGCCCTAGAAAAAAATTCCGAAAAAAATCAAAAAAAAAACTGGCGATAAAATCAAGCACAAATAGAGCAAAAGTTCAGAAAAATCAAACAAAAAGAAAGAAAAAAAGCCAACAAAGAGACACAAAGTTTAGGTTGCGCTCAAATGATTTCTCGTTATGTTTGGACCTATAATCACTAAATGGTATGGCCTATTGTGTCAAATTTTTCTTCAACATTTGTTGGCCTTTCTAACACCCAACAGTTACAAAATAAATAATATCAATTACTATTACTTTCCCCCCTCCCCCCTCCTCCGTCTTTTTGGTGGCAAATGTAGGCACTGACAGTTTGGTTTGAGTACTTTAGCAAATACGAAGATTTCATTTCGTTTTCGTTTTTTTTTTTTTTTGGCAAGCAGCTGACACTCCAATCACTTGTATTTTAAGCCAGCTTTTGTTATTTGTTACAACAATACCAATAACATGGTTGTTATTATTGTTGGCAATATTTATTATCGTAGTTGTTGTTGTTGTAATACTACAATTTATGTTTATTTCGAAAGAAAAGGAAAAAGTAAAGAAAAGAAAAGAAAAATCGCCGTATTTTTTCGTATTCTATACGCATTTGGCAGAGTGTCATCAACTTAAACTAGTTGGCCTATTGCCAATATATTTCAACTACAATACAGAGCAACAAAGCAACAAAACAACAAAGCAGCAACAAACAAATAGAGGCATAGATATTGGTAAACTGTAGGCCTATTTCTTTGACAAATGTATTGTTTGCTACTGCCATTACAAGCGAAACTTTATAAGACTTTAAATTCATTCGTTCATAGGCCTTTTCACAGGGAGAAAGAGAAAGAGAGAGAAAGAGAAAATTTACTTTTATTACAAAAGAATTCGAAATCGAATTTTTTTTTTATTCGAATACATATGTAAGTATATGTATGTATGTACGTACATAAAAGATATAAACTTAAATGTATGGCT
The DNA here is from genome assembly GCA_005959815.1 of Sarcophaga bullata. Lineage (NCBI taxonomy): Eukaryota > Metazoa > Arthropoda > Insecta > Diptera > Sarcophagidae > Sarcophaga > Sarcophaga bullata. The sequence continues at coordinate 47,217 of QOCX01000004.1, forward strand.
GTTATTAAATTTAATGGCACAATATTTTTCTGGGAGGACAAAAAAAATATGTTTACGAGGCCATTTAAATGAAATCGAATTGTTGAACTTAAAGAATTTTTTTATAAACTGCCAAAAAGCGTAGGTAGGAAAGAAAAAAAAATTGCAAATATGTTGGTACAATAGGTCGTATGATTGTTTTTTAGAAAATATTTCAAATTTAGCCACGATACTCATACGTACTGTGGTAAAAATGTCAGTTCATACTGCAATATATTGGTGCTCAAGAAAACAAGAATGAAACCAATACTAATGCTGAAGATATAAGGTCGGTTCTGCCTGCACAGCTTCTCCTAGTTTTAATCGAATCATACCTTTTCTCATTTCTCAATTTCGTCATATGTAATCCTGTAATCGTTTGCTTTACTAATTCTTCGATATCATTCCGTTTTAGCAGTGAATCACAAACGGATATGCGTACATACATACATACTAACATACATACATACATACATACATACATACATCCATACATACATACATGCATACATACATACATACATACATACATATATACATACATACATACGTACGTACACACATACATACATACATACATACATACATACATACATACATACATACAAACATACATAGCATCATACATACAACTACATACATACAGTACAACAGTACATATGACATGACCTATAACAGTACATACGATACATACATGCGATGCATATATACATACATACATACATACATACATACATACATACATACATACATACATACATACATACATACTTCGTCATTATAATTCGTCATTATAACCCTTCAGTCAGGATTACGACCTAGCTTCTCATACCACTTATGTTTTATGTCTTAATTTCTTGCGAGACCTACAGTTTGAAATCGACTTCGAACTACAGATTTTTTTGATAAACTCTTTCAAGACAATTTCCCAGAGTTTTTTCTACAAGTTCGCTGAGACGCAGTAGTCATATTTCGTTTTGTTGGAAATATCTGATCTGGGGTTTGAACCGTGGCCTCACATCTAATTAGCCAATATACTCCCAACTAGGCTACGGTCGTCTCTTAATTCATGTGGCTCCCAAAAATCAAGCATAATTGTCTAACCAACTTTCTTCAAATGATTGATAAATGTTTGGTAAAGAATAACTACGAACATCCACGCTGCTAATGTCCTGATCTGTAATTTTTTCGCAGCTGGTCTTTAGCCTGTTCTAGAACTAGAACAACGGTGTTTCAACACTCTTCTTCTTCAATATTTTTCAGGTATTTCATGTTGTTTTTGAAGCGATCCAACTTTAATCGTTAGTGCCATAAAAACGTTTTCTAATGCAACTTCACTTCAAATAAAAAAACCTAGCTCCACTAGGTCTTATAAAGTCAGCCAAAAGCGGTCACGTTGTGTTACTTGTGAAACCGTATTTTTAAAGCTACATACCTCGTTTCGTTCATAATCATCTAGTGGAGAAAAAAAAAAGGTTGGTTAGCGGCGTACACACGTTTACTGACGCAGCTTCACAAAAAGATCGAATGAGGTCAACCAGAAATAGCCGCGTTGTATTACCCTATTTTTAAAGCCACATGCCATTCGGTTCATAATCTTGTATTGGAGGAAAAAAGATCGGCTTTCTTACGGCCATAGCGGTATGGATGGACGGAATGAGTTCCTAAAGACTTTTTTGCAATTACTTCTAGGTTCTCCGTGCCGCATATGATTCTTTACATTGATGTAAACATTAGAAGTCCATTTCTCTTGCAAGCAATCAACATGTCCAACTCATTGTAAGTGACCAGCCTGTTTAATTTTCGAAAGAGTTGGAAATTTTTAGAATTGGAGTACAAATCACAATTCAGAAAAATCGAACATCACTTGGACAACTCATTCGGCTGAAATATAGACAGATTTTTAGCAACCTTGAAGCCATCCTTTCCCAAAACTATATCTTCAGCACATTATTTGTTGGCAAAAACTGGATTTCAGTTATTGAGGTTAACATCTAGAAAAACCGTCTCAAACCGTTATAATAAAAGGATTTCTTTTGAATTGTATTGCCTTTTGAAAAAGTTTCGTTAAATGCTTCTGTTAAAATATTAATCGTACAAATATTTGCCTTCAAAATATCCGTTATATTCCCTGGGGCTAGAAATAATTAAAAAACGTGTTCAGTTTTTCTTCTTCTTCTGCTTCTTCTTCTTCCTCTTCTTATTCTCTCTAATACTTGTTAAAAACAAGACTAATGGCCTCTGTTCCCCTTACCACCGGCTAAGTTTAATCGGTGAAAGTCGTTTCTTTAAGTGGTTAAATTAAAAGTACACAAATCATAAAACATGAAAATCGTTGTTAAACATGTCGACAAATACCAACAACAACAACAACAACAACAACAGTAGCAATAACAAAAAAAAATATGAATTTAAACAAACATTTTTCCTTATGCCAAGCGTATGAAACATTTACTTGCAATTTACACAACAAAAGAACAACAGAACAGGAAAGAACAGAACAGTACTGAACACCCTCTCCCCCAGAAAAAATGAGTCACTGAAAAAGAAAAGAAAAACAACAACAACAGCAGCTTAATTTTCTTAAGACAATATCAAGGTTTTTCCATTCCTTTTCTATTCATTTGGGCTTACATCTGTCTATACATCCATTCATCCTTTTATTAATTTCACTTTTAAAACAACCCTCATAATTGTAAAGGACACAAGCTTACACACCTACACACACACACACACGCGCGCTCATACTCATACCTTTATTTAAAAGGGAAAATAAATATTAAAAAAGGTTCATCATATTTCCGCTTTTAAATTTTTTAAAAGGAAATAAATACATACGCACTGTAGTCATACACACACAGCCATAAACATTGGGTACACTTGCCTGTATGTATGTAATACCATATACTCGTACATGATGAATATGAATTTTGTTTTTGGTTTTCGGTTTTGTTTTGATTTTTATTAAGCGTGAATAACTTTTTGTCTTCTCCATCTCAATGTCTTTTGAAAAACGCCACTGAACGTTTTGTTAATCTTAATGAGAGAACGGATGGCTGAATGTCTTCTCTACGTATACAGTTTATACACATGAATGTGTCTTATAAGCAGTCTGTGGAACATCCCTTTACATGCCCAGCTGAATATTAAAACAACACTTGTTTTACATCATGTTGTTTGTTAGTCCGTCTTTAAGTAAATTCAGCCTCAATGAATCCAGTGATGGTGGTGGAATATTGCTCATTAAGATGAAATCGATAAAATATTTAAGAAAAAATTAAAGAGACATTAAAATTGAATTTGTTTTGGATTGTATGAGAAATTGTTGTTAGAAAACTGGTATTGCCAGTACAAAGAATTATCAATGGATAGTACAATTGAACCACACCATTTTGGCTTTTGATCTGGTAAGTCTAGCCACGAACAAATGTATACTCTGCATTACTTACTTACTTACTTAATTGGCCATAACAACCCGATTAACGGATACCGGCCTGCCGCAACAGATCCTTTCAGGCCGCCTCTGCTTCTTGCGCGCCTACGCAGTTGGTCACACCAATCGATGACAGGGCTTCCTCGATTTGGTCCTTCCAACGGATACAAGGTCGTCCTCTTCGCCGACTTCCGCCAGTCTCGCCGGAGCATCCTCCCTCCATTCGAACGACGATGGCCGAGCCAGCGCAGCGCTGGATATTAATACGCTGCACAACGTCCATGCCGTTGAGGAGGCTCATACAGCTCACTGTTTATCGGATGCGGAAATCTTCGCCAACTCGCACTGGACCGAAGATCTTACGCAGGATTTTTCTCTCGAACACTCTCAAGGCTGCTGCATCTGTGCTTAATAAGGTCCATGCCTCTTGCGCCATAAAGAAGCACGGGCGTAGAATAAGCGTTTGTAGAGTTTAAGTTCGTCGCACGAGAGAGGTCTCTGTTACTCAATTGCCTATTGAGACCATAGTAGCACGTGTTGGCAAGAGATATCCTGCGCTTGTCTCCAGACTGACATCATTTTTGGTGGTAACGGCGGAGCCAAGATTGATGAATTCCTTGACTACATCAAAAGTATAGTTATCGGCCGTAATCAGAGAATCAGTACGCCGCACTTCTCTACTTGTCGATAACATATACTTTGTTTTGCCCTCTCTGCATTAAAGTCTAGAAAATATTTACGACAAGCACAGCGATACATATCATCTAGTCGTAGATGACAAGGACTCTTTCGATATTCAAACACGTTCAAAAGTGTTGAAGGCCCAAGTCTGAATTCCGTACTCTTTCAAAGATAATACTGTGCAGCTAATTTGTATAAGGTTACAATGTCGGTCAAGGAAATTGTCTATCGCCTTCAACATGTCATTTTGTTTAAAAAAGTTTATCGCGATGCAATTATGTTAGGTTAGTAGAATACTTATCAGTTCGTTGTAACGCCACGGGTAAGTCCAGCCCCTGTACTGAACGAATACCACCGAACTTATTGAAGAAGTTGGTCAGCACAGGGTATTCACACTAAAAGCACTGCTCCCCTAAACTGGAAACGAGTCTGAAAGTTTTATGTATGAAACTATATCCTTGATATCAATGGACAATTACTGCGTTAAGCTGACAAGGAATGACGAGTCAAACAATTTAAAACTGCGCCTGGCGATAGATGGGCATTGGCAAAGAAAGTGAATAACAATTTCATCGTATTCTATAGGAACTGCAATCTTTTCCCCGCGTGTCTTTCCATAACGCAAATGATCTGTAAGCGTGGCCACTGTGATAGGAGATGATTGGCACCAGTGCGAACACAGTTTGAATTGACCAATGAGTCTGGCAATGGAGCAAGATTTCTTACTAACCCACGACATTCAGTAGAGTTCTCTAACTTTAGCCGTGATAAGGCCACTACCGCAATCGCGATTGGCCCAAGGTTCCGAGCTTGGCCTCAAGCAACATGACATAGAAACAAAAAGGGAGATACTGAAATGGGCTCCAGAGAGGCAATCCGTCGAAACAACGGTGACCGCTCCCTGCACGAGCTTTGGTCAAGCTGCCAAACGAAGGTACCACTAGCAGCAATCGGCCTATCCAGAAACAAGATACATGCTGCCACAAGCGAGAACACGTTTATACGAACGTCTTCCACACTCCGACGCCAGTTTGGTGAATGCGCCAAACTTCCAGCTTGAAATCCACTACAGTCGGTCCTGGTTGTCGCGGAGTGAATGTACTGGTTCAGCAAAGTGACACCGCTAGCCCGACCACTAACTCCAGGAACACTATGCTCTGCACACCGCACATCGATGTACCAATCACTCCACGGACGTCTCCGCCTCGATATTCAGAAAAACTCCACGCACACCTGAAATGAAGTGCTGATCGAACACCACCTTACAATGTACCTCGACAAATGATTCTCTGACAATATCTGGTCCCCACAGAGGAGGTTACTATTCTCGATTTGAGGAGTAACTCAATAAATCCCAGGTTAAGAGTAATAAGAGCATTTAGAAAAAATAGCACTTGGGATGCCGTTATTGAAAGCACCCTCGATGTCAATTAAGACAGCCAGATCAGAGAGTGAGGGCGTGATGGGATACACTTGTGATCGCTTTTGCAAGAAAACACATACTATTGGCGTAACATCAGCTCTTTTAAAAATACTGCTGAAAAAAAGTGTTAACACGCACCTGTATTTTCCATTCACAATAAATCCCATAAGAATGTTCATTTAAAATATTCCCTCCCCGGCTCTTTAAACACTCGGTTTCCTTTGCAACAAGCTTACTTTCACTTATGCAAACAAATTTATTCGTTATGATTCGATGCATTTACCTTGAAATTAAAAACATCCCCCCCCCCTCCCGCTTGGAACAACACAACACAAAATTTTTCTTTAACGCTGTTTAAAGCAAACACTTTTGCTTACTTTGCTTACACTTACCATATAGAATATTAAAACAACCACAACAACAATAGAATACCAAATATTTACGTATTATCACGCATTCGCCGTGTTTATGGCAATATTTGCCAATGGGTTTGGTATACAATTTTACGGGTTAATTGAAGCTTAAATTTTTAAATAATATTCACAGACACAATAACGGTTCTTTTTTTTCTTCTTTTTTTGGTGAAAATAACAACAACAACAATAAGAACAATGAAATAAAATAAATAATAACATTTTGCAGCTGTTGTTGTATTTACAGTTGCGTTTATTTACATGAGTTTTTAACAAGAAAACCGCTTCAATACTCTCTCTCTCTCTCTCACTCGTTCCATCTCCACCCATTCTTTATAACCAAAAGACTTAAATAAACAGCCACCCTCGTATAGGTTATGTTATGTTACGTTATGTTTGATACGATGTATTGAACATTTGTTATGTTAACATGTTGCTGCTTGAAAAAAAGACAAAAAACACGAGAAGAAATTTATAAATTTTGTTGGAAAATAAAAAAAGAAAAAAAGTTCGGCATGAAATTGGTTACGCTATGTTATGTTGAATTTTTTGTTCTTCAAAACGTATTTAAGCAGAAAAACCCGAAAAAACAAACCAAAAATAAATAAAAAAAAAAGATACAAATACAGATGCGTTACGTTTTTTTTTTTGTACAAATTTCATCCGAAAAAAAACACACAGGAAAATATTTGTAAATCTAAAATAATGAAATTGTATCGTTTTCCTTGCTCCTCGCACCACTCTCGCACTTTACAAACAATCAATGTAATACCTTGGCAAATATATGACGAATACAATGATACACAAAATTAATGGTAATATATGACTGAGTATGCTTAAAATATTGGTTAATGAGCCTTGCCGAATGTATTACAAATTAAACGTGGCAACATTAGGGGATGTAAAGGAAAATATTAGATAGAGAAACAAATCCTTAAAAAATGTTTGCACATGTATTTGCTCAGTAGAATTTTATTTTTATTTATGGCAGCGGCACCGTTTAAGTGGCTTATAATGTTTGCAGGTTAATGTCTTGATCAGCTTTTATCTAACACCCTTGTCTCAAGACCGATCTGTTTGTGAATTCCAGTCTAAAGCTTGTCTGCCATGTTTTCGTTTTGATGTTCGACCTGCGGCTTGAACCGAGGCCTCACGTCTAATAAGCCAACACACTACCTACTTAACTAAGGCGAATTTTACATATTCAACCATACAAGATGAATTGAATCCATGGTACCGTAGACAGCATAAGTAGTGATACGTCATTATGGCGTTCGAACCGATAATGATCTGTATGAGTGCATACACGGTATTCAGTATATTAAAATCCAGCAGCTTGCCCAGCCGGGTGGTTTGGATGGAAAATATGCTCTGGTGAGAAATTAGTGGACGTCGGCGAAGAGAACGATTTTGTTTGAGGGCACCTTGTCGTTGATTGAAGTGATCAACTGACAAAAGTGTGCGTGTAGCAGAGGCCCATGGAATGAAGTATTAAGGCAGGCTGTTATCCTTTCCATAGAGAAGGATATTTAATGTGGGAATTAGTGATCGAACGCGAAGAGGACAACCTTGTTTCAGGGCGCCTTGTCTTCGATTGATTTTGTGGAGTAACTGGCAAAGGTGTGCGTGAAGCAGAGGCGCATGTGAGAAGGGTATTTAATGGGAATTAGCGATCGACTGCGAAGAGGACGACTTTGTTCAGGGCGCCTTGTTTTCGATTGATGTGGGTAACTGGCAAAGATGTGCGTGAAGCAGAGGCGTATGGAAAGAAGTATTGAGAATGATATTTAATGTGGGAATTAGTGATCGACCGCAAAGAGGACGACCTTGTTTCAGGGCGCCTTGTCTTCGATTGATATGACTAACTGGCAAAGATGTGCGTGAAGCAAGGCATGTGAAAGGTAGTATTAAGCAGGCTTTATGAAGCATATTCCATGGGGTTCTATGCTAGAAGCCCAATTACGCAATATTCCTTATGATGGTTCATTATCCTAAGAATACTAGCAGAGACACCCATCGTTGGTTCTGATGATGAAATAAAGGTGGATTATAATAGAAGATATGTAAAGATTAAAGTGATGGGACTCTATTAAAAAGCTTAAATTCTTATTAAGGCCACCGAAATAGTTCTCACAATGGAAATGAAAGAAACTGTCGTTATTAGACAAAAAAAGAAAAAACGAAAGAATCTCTTCGAAATCCTAGCACACAGTAAGAAGGCAAGGTTTACAAGCTTGTGTTGCCTTGTTAGACGTGAGGTCGGACATCTCCAACAAAACAAAAATATCAAAAAAATATTTCTACGGCGAATTCCTCTCAGCTGATTTCTGGCAAATTAAATTTAATAAAAGACTTCTGGTCAAAAAGTTTTCATGCTACATATAAAGGATTAAACTCATAAGAGCTCAATAAGTATCCATTTCTATGACCATATCCTATTTGTAACAGAAAACTTTACTTTTATTTAAATTCGTTGACGAAACTCTAAAAAAATCTACAACAAAAAAATTCTTTTAATCCGTTTAACACTTGTTTTTGCTTTAAATACTGCTGCTGCTAGTGTTGTCTTACCACTTGAAATTATTTACAAAATGAGAAAACAAAAAGTACCAAAAAAAAGTACTTTTGCTATTTGTTACGCTCTTGGTACAAAGTGCTTTATTGTTGATTGTTTGTAACATTTTTAGGCTTCTTATTACACTACACTGGCTAGCTGACTCACCACAAGCGATTGTATATCGGCAGCGGCTGTACCAAAAGCAACACTTTTCTACAATACAAGCAAAGTGTGGTAAAACTGTCTTTGTGCCAGTTGTTGTTGTTGTTGTTGTTGTTGGTAACAGGACAACAGTTAAAAGCTAGTGTTGGATACACTGTTTGTGTGTGTGTGTGTTGATTTAACACCCAATGCCATATTTTAAAATATGCTGCAGGCGTCGTCTTTCTTTGGCACTTAAAACATTCTCCAGTTGTTCGAGTGTCAAGTTGATTTCGCGCTTTGAGTGCAAAGGAAGCCAAAGTGTTGTAATGGCAAAGGTTCTATGAAATACAAAAGAAAAAAACAAAAACAAATATTAAAATGAAACTACAACAACAAATAGAATTGCAAATTGTATAAATTTATTATGCGCTTTAAAAAAAGATATACAAAGCGCTGGCTGCACGTATAATTATATGCCAGAGCATGTTTCTAACAGCCTTTCAAAAGCAGGTCAATAGGAGCAAAGCTTTAAAGCAAAATTTTTTTTTTAAAATTAAAACAAAATTAATACAAGAAAATACATTATGTATGTATGTACACGTACATATTGTAGATATTTGCTTACCTATGCACTCGCATGGCATCAATGGCAGTTGGCTGCATGGCCTCCAGTTGTTGAATTTCCTTACGGAATTGTTGATTGTAACGATGAAATGCTTGCTTGTAACGCTTACGGCATATTGTTTGACTGCCATTCACGATGAAACATTCAGTCATTCAGACAAATTCCAATGGCAAGTGATAGAAGAAAATAGCAGAAGAAAAATGTTGTGTTAATAACCAGGAAATTTAACCAGAAATTGAAAATCATTCCCGCGTATACAATATGGCCCAGGAGCAGTTGGATAATGATGATGATTTGCCAACAGGAAATTCAATAATTTTGTTTAAATAATTTCGTTTTCTTCTTTATAATGTTTTTACTCACTATGAATCCTCGATGGGTTGTATTTTTTTATTACATGGTATAATGCCCACTTTACGTGCCAACAGTATACGATACCATTGCTTTTGCAAGGCATTCATAGGCCTTTTAAAGGGGTTAGGCTTGGTTTCCATTGCAATGGCAAGACTACTTCTTTAAGGACTGTTTTCAGTGCTTATGAAATGATTTCGTTGTTGCAACTGTTTTTATTTGATGGTATTTAAATGAAATAGACCCTCGTTATTTACACGATTGCCATGGCAAAAAAACACAAACGTAATCAGTTGAATTGGTAAATAAACTACAAAAACAAAAAACATAATAAATAAAGAAATGAAATAAAATAATGGAAAGAATGCTACTGTAAGTAGGTATTTAAATTGGTTTAAAACAAAATCAATAAAACAAAGCCATGCATCAGAATAACAATGAAACTAAAGGGGGTAAAGGGACTTGCCTTTAAGTGTATGGGTATTTAGACTTTGAACACACCTCCTCATTGGAAAACATTATTATTTCAAATCATCAAATTTCCTTTATAAGGCTATTATATCGAGACACTCCTTGAAAGTATACTTCAAACTCCAAGATAAGAACGCTTCTGATAACAACATCGACTACTTACAACCCTACACTATGTTTGGTACACGGAAATTGCAGTTCGTACCAGATTTTTCTAAGCTCTATACGAGTGGCTTTATTATTCCATACTTCTTTTACAACAGAATTAAGTTTGTGTGGGACCATATCCTTGGCTCTTCTAGTGAACTCAAACATAAACCCCTTCGCTCACAAAAACCTGTGCTTTATAAAGAGGATTGCAATTCAGCCTTCGTGCAGTGCATACCAAAAATTTTGTGGTAGACATGATGGCGAGAAAAACAATCCAAGGAATAGAAAGCACAATAAAATGCTGTGTAAAGGCGACACTGGACATTAAGAATGCTCCTTAACTTAGCAGAATGAGTCCGTATAGTGCTCTGCATACTAAAGACTGTGGTATACGTTGAGCAATGATGCCATGTCCAGTAAGATCATGGTAGGAAATCGGCAAGTTTCACTCGTAGACCCGTTTCATCATGTATGATAATGAGATAAGCGGGCTCAAAGCACTGCATGAAGTGAAAAATTTATGATTCGGACATGATGTAGCATTAGTATTACAATCATGGAATATAGATAA
>QOCX01000004.1:58077-68560 GCA_005959815.1 Sarcophaga bullata
CATTCGAACTGATACAACACAAAACAGAGGCGATGTAAATAAGCAGCAAGTTTTTCCTCTCAAAATAATGTGGGTGCTATTAATCGATATTCATAGGATTTTAAGTGAGAGACCAGAGATCATTCCACTTGACGGGCGTAGCTGATTTTTTTAAGGCTAAGCAGTGCAGGATAAAGAATGCACCCTGTAGTATATGGCAATCAAGTTTACCATTCTTTTAGCAAACATTAAAGCAAATATACTGTCCGGGAACTAATACAAGGACCAAAATAAGGATCAAGTTGCTGTAGTTTCGTTGCGCGCTATTTTTTGTTCAAAATTAATGTCGATTGAAGTCTATCCAAGATTAAACTCCATGAATAACTTCTAAAATATATGTTAGCCAGTAATACTTGCTTAACTGGTCTTACAACACTTTAGTCATGATTACAACCTAGCTACTCACATCACCCAAGTGAAATAATTTTTTGAAAGGGAGAACCTACAGTTCAAAATTGACTCCGAACGATATATTTTTCATGATTAAATTATTTACTCTCCGAGTTTCTGACAAAAAAGACTGCTGAGTGTTGTCTGAGAAGGTTTAAAGCATAAATTTTAATAACTTTTGTTGGCTTTTTCTAAACAAAATGATCATAAAAATTAATTTTCTAGAAAATATAATAATTTTTACAGAAAATCCCAAATTTCATTGTCTTAATACTTTGTTTTAACGTTAAGCCGCGTTTTACGGGCAAATGTTGAATAATTTTGCTATTAAATTCCATATTTGCCCTATCGTTTAGGATGATTAAGCAATTTGTTTTATGAAAATATTTTCCTCCAACTTGAGTATAAATTGTCTTTTTTTTCTTTTTTTGTTTTGTTTGCAACATAACCAATGAACAGGCAGCACTATACATTTAAAATTCCAGTTACTTTAACAACGTACACACCTGTAAAGCCATTAAATTAAATTTCTTTTTTTTTATTTTTTTTTTTCACTTTTTTTTTCTTCAAAAAGTAAAGAGTATTACAACAAGAATATTTACATAATATTACAATTTTTTTTTTGTTTCTTTTTTGCACCTTTACACTCTCTAGAGTTGTTGAATCTCAACTGAATGGGAAATATTTCAGAAAACTGTGGCGCTAAAAAGAAAAGGCTCCAGCAAACAACAAACTTACACAATAAGCAGATGAGATGAGATGATGCCTTTACAAAGTGCGCATATTAATATTGTGTTTAAACTTCAGGAATTTTTTTTATTTTTTTTATTATTTTTTATATCCTTACCTCTTGCTTGACTTGTAAAGATATTTTTCAGCCACCTTCCTCACAAAAAAAAAATTCATATTTTGTTGAAAAGCTGGACGCAGGTGTTTTCTACGTGGTTTGGTTTTTCTATATGAAACAACATTAACTTAATATGCAACAACTCTAGCAACAACACAATAATAATAATAATAATAATAACAACAAAAGTAGCAGCAATAATAACAAGTACAACGTCAACAACAACAACAACATTTTAAGCCATAACAAATCTTCCTCAAAATAAACAAAGAAAATTGAGTAAAACAACAAACATTCACCTTACCATTGGATGAATGATAGGAAATCACCTCCCTCCACTCCCTTTATATTACAAAAATTGAAGCGCAAATGAAACAGCATTAAAGAAGCCTTAACTTAGCAGTGCCTGTTAAGAGCTCGTTTATTATTTTGGTTCAAGTTTTGGAATTAAAAATATCACGTCAACACCTCCTATGGAACGATCAATTGTAGAGAACGTTTTGTGTAAAAGACGAAACAGCTTGCTTAATTGTACTTGACATATTCAACCTTACGGTGTAGAGATATTGGATCTATTACATAAAACTAAAGGATTTTTAGCTAATTATTGGCGTTTGTGAACCACAAGTAACTGTAGGCCGTTGTTAGCTATAATCTTCTCCTATCTTTCTGGTAGCATTTAGCTTCGGCTGATCTTTAAAGCTTAAAGAACCACCTCTTGTGGTGGATGTTACACTACACCCAGTATACATTTACAGATCGCGCAATTTCTATGATATGACACATGGCAACCCTATTATTCTAGAATTCTAAAGATTTAGCTAACAAAACTGAAACGAAATAAGGAAACAAAAGTCATAAGAATTCGGGGATTTTCAATGTGGTTTTCATGGATTAATTCAGCATTCACAAAGCTTCCTAACTATACTGGGTGGTCTTTGTTTTACCTGTCAAAATAAAACATACATGCATACATAATTGTTCATTACAACTCTTTAGTCAGGATTACAACCAACCTTCTTACGCCACCCATATAGTATGCGTTAATTTTATAGCTGAGTGGCGGAAGTTACAATTTAAAGTCGACTCCAAATGACACATTTTTTGAGAAACTTTTCATGGCAATTTGCTATTTACTTTCGGAGTTGATGCTGAGAGAAAAAGTCGCCAAGAAATATTTCTTCATATTTCGTTTTTGTTAAGATTTTAACATGTGGTTCGAACCGTGACTTTCACGTTGAAAAAGCCAACAAACTACCCACTAGATTACGGCGACTAAACTCCATAGTTGGAGACTTGTTTTGTGAGAACAAATATTCAACTTCGTTTTACTAATCATTGACAGTCAAATATTGAAATGTTCCATTAGCCTATCAGACTCTGCCCTAAAAACCAATGGCTTTTTACGTAATCGCTCATTTCATTCGCAGCTTCATGGTATTCTTTCACTATTCGTAAGCTGTGGTGCAAATATCCACTACCAGTATAGAGGCCTCCTTTGATTCTGTCTTTTGGAAGCATCGATTACCTAATTAAAGTACCGAATCTGCCTTTGTAACGTTTCAAATTAAATCGTTTTAAGAAGATATTCGCAAAAAAACCCACTGTATTGTAGAATCAAACGTAACCAGGATTTACTGTCTTCAATCTCTTTACTTATTTTGCAACGTTTTGCAACAGTAACCATTAGGTTTGCATCTTTATAACCTTCTTGATAAATACATATTTCTAGGGGTTATAAACAATTGCAGTGTTCGCTATAAAGCCTTTACACCCGGTTCAATAAAATTTTAAGCTTTTGACTTAAAAGGATTTCTTGCGCTCATTTGTTTACGTTTTTTTTAACACTTTTTTTTTGTTTTTTGTTTGGTTTAATGGTGCCCTTCTTTCAAAATTTATCGTATGCAGTTTAAGCGCACACAGGTTAAACTTAATTGGCAACACACTCGTGTGCGTAAAGGATGTAAACATTATTTGTGTAGGCACTCACACACTTACTTACACACCTACAGCCACTTGCTACCATAGCCACTGCTTTACCCTAACCAATATTCAATCATACGTTACCAGATGATAAAAAGGAAAAGAAAAGAAGAGAAATTGTAACGGGATCGTAAGTATTCAGTAAACAAAAATACACTCAAGAGAATTTTTTATTTTTTTTTTTTCTTTCTTTTTCTTTTTGCAACAGCATAAATGTTGCAAATCGCAAAAGAAAAAATGAAAAAAAAATTGTGGAGAATAAACATAAGAAGAGAAAAAAGGCATTCGCTTCAAAGGTGGCAACCGTAAGAAGAAAAAAAAACTGAGAGGCGTTAAGGTGCAAATTTATTTTTGTACTCACCTTTAAGCTGTTGCCTTTATTATTCATCTTTACCCTGGTGCTTGTGTGGCTGTTTGCCTGCTTTATTTATTATAAAAACGTACCCGGGTATTAGTAAAATACTACAATAGTAACAACAATAACAAAAACTACTGCTTCAACAAATACATGCAACAAATCAACAATGAAACGGCATCTGGCAGAGTAGTGAAACGCAGAGACAGACGCCCTGACTCCGGAGTTACAAGAAAAGCGTACAAATAAATTGAGGAAAATCCTTTCTAATGAGTACCTTCTGAACAGCAGTGCCAACAATAATGGTTGTAAAGAAAAATTAACGTAAACGTAACGGTAAAAAGAAAAGGTAAAAGCCCACATGTTGGCATGTGTGTGGGTGAAGGCATAAATTTTGTTTGCCATTCGTTGGTACATTATTTGCCTTCACAAATTGTTACATTCACACACACATGCATATACTCAGCCAGAGCTGGGAACAAGTGTTTATTTAATACATTTACATTAAAAGCTATTTTACCCAAAGTACAGTGGGTTAAAAAATTAAATCGTTGGGTTTTTTGACTGTTGGAAAGAAAATGTTATTTGGCATAAATACGTGGCATACGTTAATACGTTTTAATACGTTCGAAAGAGAATTGGAAAGGATTGTAATGCATTTAGTTTGGCTTACAACCTAGCTTCTCACAC
The DNA here is from genome assembly GCA_005959815.1 of Sarcophaga bullata. Taxonomy (NCBI): domain Eukaryota; kingdom Metazoa; phylum Arthropoda; class Insecta; order Diptera; family Sarcophagidae; genus Sarcophaga; species Sarcophaga bullata. Next base: position 62,382 of record QOCX01000004.1, read on the forward strand.
CACCTTTGTATGTGTTAATTTTATACATGAGTGGCGAAAATTGTTGTTTAATTTCGACCTCGAAGAACAAATTTGAGAAACTTTCTCAAGGTTTTTGTCACAACAGAAGACTATTCCTTGATGTCATACCAATTGTTATGTTAAAACTTTCATTTTTTTCCTTCCCACTGTCTCCGGTACATGATATATGAAATCATTTTGTTTAAATATTGGCTGGGATAAGGTGCTGTTTACCCTTCCCTCCTTTTTTTATAAATAAATTGCCATACATTCTCCCATATGTAGTAACAACAAGAAGAGAAAAGCATTGGCAACATGTAACATGTACAGGTGTTTGATGATTTTAATGCACCTTCAGCACTGAAGTATGTTTATGGGCCCTTGTTAATGTGTTTGAGTATTATTTTTATTAATAAAAAGAAAAAAAACTAAGATATAAAAAGCGAAAAAGGCTCTTTATGGAAAGTACTTTTGATTTAATTCTTAAGTACGTTAAAGTCTGATTTAAAACAGAATTCAATTGAAATTTTATGTTTGAAGATAAATTTTAACAAAAAGATTGAAAAACAATTTACAAAATGTTGATTGTATTTTATAGTTGAAATAAGTAAAGAAGAAGACGAAAAGACACGCTACCTACTAGAAGTTGGCTTATTAGATGTGGGGCAACAGTTCAAGCCCCAGCTCAGATATCTTCAACACAACGAAATATGAAAAGAATATTTCTTTGGCGACTTTCTGTCAACAGATTTCTGGCAAATACTCGGAGAATAAAATAAAATTGCCATAAAACAGTTTCTCAAAAAAATAATCTGTTGTTTGGCACCGATTTTAAATTGCAGGTTCCTCCACTCTTGTATAAAATTAAGTGGCGTAAGAAGCGAGGTTGTAATCGTGACTAGGTAGGTAGGTAGAAGTGGCTATCCCTCGATGGAGCCATGAGCGGACACACTTAGGCCGCACGCAGGGCCCATTGTGATACCACAGTTACATATTTTCCTCAAGTCCAGGAACCACTCGGAGCTTCCAATGAAGCGGCTCAGACTGTCAATATCCATACATGACAGTTCATTCAGATCTTCCATGTAGTAGGCACCCAGATGCCTCTTTCTTCTCCGACCAAGTNTTTTCTTCTCCGACCAAGTGCCGGGCATGTGCACAGTAGATGAAGAACAGTTTCATCCTCCTCCTCATCTCCANAGTAGATGAAGAACAGTTTCATCCCCCTATTCATCTCCACAGCTTTTGCAGAAGTCATTAGCAAGGTGTCCAAGACCAATTCGCCTCGCATGCGTTCCTATAATGCAATGCCCCGTAATAACCCCGATAACAGTACTGAGGTTACTTCTTTGGAGTTTAAGCAGAGCTGATGAGCGCCTCTTATCCAGCTACTGGGGTGGGCTACTACCGCCCACCTACTGTTGACAAGGTCCACGATTGCATTGTCAATTATAAGCTTGCAGGTACCCAGAGGGATCCCCAGTGTAGAGAACTCATCATGACTAAAGGCTTAGTAATATGTTGTGGAGGAGTCGAGATCCTAGATATTTTGCGTGTATCGTTTTGCTCATTACTGTCCACCACTTCTGTCTTCTCTTGGTTAATTTTTTTCTCTGAGGACATAACCGTGCTTATCTCTTTGTTTTATAACAACAGCATCGAGTTGGTTTGCTAGGGTGTACTCTTCTTTGAGCATTAGTGACATCTTTTTTCCTGTTATTCCTTCAGTTTTGGTTTTGTAGGATGCTATCACAATGGCATTATTGCTTACTGCTTAAGGCAGAATTTAATATTTTTGTTATCGTTATACAGTTCATGATTGGTCAACAGTTACTCGCCGTTTGCAATATGCAGGAGGCATCACCTAGTTGACATATGTGTGGGAGAGACTTTATGGAAACTGTGCATTACAATGCCGTATAAAGTCCTAATGTTTTATAAAAACTATGGTAAAACAAACATTTTTCTTTTCCAAACTACTGACACTATTTATACGGCAGTTCCATAGCTTTTTCATTAGAATCCTGATGGGTTTGTGGCAGCTTTGCATTGGGTCCTGTAATTAAATAAAAGACGGTTTTTTTTTAAATATTTTTCTTATAAAAAACCCCTGTTAGTATCTTAAATATTTATAAATTAAAATAACATTTCAAAGTCTGTAAAGTTTTTCCTGATGTGCACACAAAGACGTTCTCTTTATACCTTCTAAGCGACCTCTTGGTATTCGCATGAAAACGAAAAGGGGAAAATCACAAGCATCCCAATAACAAACAAAAACATGCCGAACTTCAAAGTAAAAGTTAAAAACAAATATTAATTTGGCAAAACTTGGCATAAACATAAGCCAAAGAAGACCAACAACAACAACAACAACAACAACAGCAGCAGCAGCAACAGCAGCAACAGCAACAGGAAGAAAAAATTCCCAAAAGTGTTTTTAGCCAAAAAAGAAATACTCACACAAACGAAGAACGAAAATCAAATTAAATTTTGGCGGTCGTTTTTACATGAGACGCATACAAAGTATACACAAAAACCGAAAACGAATTTGAGCGCTGGCAAAAAAAATTTTTGTTGGAATTTTTGTTGTGATAAAAAGTGAAACTAAACTGCAATTGATACGAGAACATATCATAGACAATATCATCGATGCCTTTCACTGATGCCTTTCACTGATGATGATGGCTGCCTGCCACCCATGTTCTTTGTGCATGATGATGGTATTATTTGCCAAGCAAAAGAAAAATTAGGAAGAACAAAAACAACAAAACAACTTCCACTTGTTTTGGAGTACATCATGTAAATACAGAAAATAAAACAGAATTCAATGTCTATTACACGAAAACGTACACGAACATGAACATAAAGAGAAAGGAAAGAAGATTTGATTTTTTTTGTCTGTTTAACGAATTCCTCTTTATTTTGGCTTTTAAACATGATTAGACTGATTTTGAGCATCAATTTTATAAAAATGACTGTAACGATATGAACAAATATATGAGCAACACATAACAACACCAAATCACAGCACAATCACTATAACCCAGTCATCCTGTTGTCTTCATCTTCAAAGCATCATCATCATCATCATCATCATCAACATCAACATCATCAGCATCATTCTCAACAGCAATAGCAACAGCTGCCTCATCCTAATACCCTTTTATAGACGTGGTTTCGTATTGTTGTTATTGCTTCTGCCTAAATCGTGCCACCACATCACATGTACAACTTAAAAAATCATCCAAAAACACCAAAAAAAAAAAAAAAAAAGAAGAAAGAAATTTCTTTTCGCTTGTGTGTGAATTGAATTTTTAAAACGAATGATTTTCGTTTACAGTCAGCCTCTCTTCTGTGTAAATCTGTATGGCAGAAGAAAAAAAAAAAGGTTTTTTTATTCTACCCAAACCCAATACAAGTACGTGCATCGTTTCATGTTCATCTTCGACTTTATTTTTTCATCACTTCTCTACACAACAGTTTAGTTCGCCCAAACAAAAAAAAAAGCGAAACATTTTTACTTCATTGGAAATCTATACCCATTTGTGAAACGTATGAAAATCCATACAAACAAATATTTTTCGAAAATAAAAAAAAATGGAAAAACATTTTTTTGCTGAAGAAAAAAGTTTAAAACTCAATATCGTTACTCAAATCTATAAAAGTTATGGTGGCTAAAAAGGCCTGCTGTTTAATGTTTGAAAACAACAAACTCCGAACAGTGGTTAGAAGATGTTCTTGTGCTCATAATAATACTAATCCATTGAAATATCACGACACAATTTGGAATTCTGAGTTTAACTGAATGATATTATCCTGATTGATTGATACTCTAATGATTGATGCAATTCTAATTGATACTATTCTGATTGATACTATTCTGATTAATACTATTCTGAGTGATACTATTCTGATTGATACTATTTTGATTGATACTATTTTAATTGATACTTTTCTGATTGTCATTGTTCTGATTGAACTTCTCTTCACGCTACTATTCTGATTGACACTCATTCCTGCTTCTGGTAGTCCATCTGATTAACTACTATTTCCCTGGAGTGAGGTAACTATTGCCTTGATGTGAACCTATTTTTGATTGTACTCTTCTGATTGATACTATTCTTATTGAGCTGTTCTGATTGATACTATTCTGTTTGATGAAATTCCTACGTACTAGATGTACGTTGACGTACTGATCCAAATATCGGATCAAAATCTGTGTCATTGCATTCAATATAACATTAACGCTTCAAAGTCTATAAGCTCTAGGCAAAGCAAGGTATTAAGAAGCTGGGAAAACAACAGACAGCTGACTGATTCGCGTATAAAGTCTGCCGATTCCTATTTTATATTAACGACACTGGTGGACTGTGAGAAAACATCTTCCATTCTGAACACACTACTACGAAAACAAGCATAGATAGGGCAGTCATGCAATAGGCATTTCAGGCAAACCAAAGCTGTGCTGTTTTGTTAGGCTACTGCAGGAAAAAACAAGGTCATCCTACTCGCAGACTTCTGCAAATCCCCTTACACAAATACTCGTCTTGTCGGAGAGACCTCTTTCATTCGAACAACATTTCCAAGACAGCGCTACCTCTGGATGTTAATACGCTGCACAACGTCTATGTCGTTGAGGAGCTCATGCAGCTCATTGTTGAATCGAATTCTTACATTCTACACAACTTTCTTAATAATTTCAGAAGCGAGGAGTTCAAAATATGGTTCTAGCATTGAAAACAATTCATATGCGTTCCTTATTGCATTTCTTTTCCAATTTTATTCCACACCATTAATGAAATTGTAATTTCAACGTATTCTTTTTAACCAATTTTAATTTCCCCTCAAACATGAATAGAGGGAATAGAATAGACCAATAGCCAAACCACTGTGTTGCGGTAAAAAAAAAATTCTTTTCCGTTTCCATTCTTTATTTCTTTTGTCTTCGCATCTATTTTGCACGTTTTTTTCTAACAAGATTTTGTTTAAATTCTTTCTTTTTATTTCCACTTTTTTTTTTGGCTTTCTTTTTTGATTTGATTTGTTTTGGTTTTCTGTACAGTTTTGCCTCTTTTCCAACGATTTTGGTTTTGGTTTCCAAAAAAACAAAAAAAGAAATCTTCTTTTTTTTCCTGTTTGTTTTGTTGCCGTTGTTTTAACAGCGGTTAGTTTGTTATTATTGCTGTTGTTGTTGCATGCTTGATGTTTGTTGGCTTTTCATTGTTCATACTTTACGAGTTTCTCTTCATACACAATGTATTCCAAAAGAAAATGAAGAAAAAAAAAACTTTTTTCGAAAATAAAGTCAATATGGACACAAATACAAACAAGCCACCACTACCACCTCCAACCAATAAAATACTCAAAACACTTAAACGCATAGAACAGTTGCAGATACAAATGTGAGATAGAGAGATAGAAGGATATATAATGTGTGTGTTTGTGTCTGTGTGCTTGTATGTAAGCTTAGCACATATTTGAAAATTTTACTCACGTTTCGGAAGTTTATGCCATTAGCGATAAGCTGGCATAGATTCTTCTGCTCTGGCTGTTGTATTGACTCTCTCTCTCTCTCTCTCTCTCCCACTCTCTCTTTCTCTGATTTCAATGGTATTTTTAGCCAAATGCCCCCGCTCTCGATATACATATACAAATGGATGGAAAATTACCAATACCAATACACAAATCTTTTACACCAACTAACGCACATACGATAACACAATGGCAATGTTATAATTCAAACCAAGTCTTGTTAGTATTTCATACAATTGCCCTCAGTAGTGTGCCGTAGCATTTTGCCAAGAATATTTTTTCTTTGAAAATCACTTCTTTTTTTTTTAAATGATTTTTTTTTTTCTGTTAGATTTCCATTTTGATTTTGTTTATTGTTGTTGTACAACAACAAAATTCGTGTTATTGTTCAGTAAGTTTAAATCAAATAAATCATCATCGTTATGATTATCATTAGAGAAAGCGATGTTACTTGTTAACAAGTCCGGATTTTTAATTTTTTTATGTCATTATGGTATTTCCTTTCTAAATTTAATCAAATTATTTTAAAATTCCAATGGAGTAAGGCAAAAAAAGATATTCAAATTTAATAAGATCATCAGGTCATCTTAATTTATTTGGTTTGGTAAGATGGAAGTCTGGAAGGAAAGTATGCCTTAGAAGTCGCC
>QOCX01000004.1:68572-81686 GCA_005959815.1 Sarcophaga bullata
GTAGCGTGTTGGCTTATTAGACGTAAGGTCTAGGTTCAAATCCCAGGTTAGACATCTCCAACTAAACATACGTACATACATAATTGGCCACTACAACCCTTCAGCCAGAATTAGACCTAGCTTCTCACACCACTTACGTTGTGTGTGTTAATTTTATACATGAGTGGCGGGGCTAACAGTTTAAAGTCGACTCCGAACGACAGATTTTTAAGAAACTTTTCATGGCAATTTTATTTTTACTTTCAGAGTTTTTGCCAGAAATCTGCTGAGAGGAAGCCGCCGAAGAAACATTTTTTTCATATTTCGTTTTTGATGTCTGACCGGGGATTCGAACCCTGGCCTTTCGTCTAATAAGCCAACACACTACCTACTAGACTACGGCAACTTCGCCGTATTTGAAAAAATATATCTTCACTGACCTCCTCTCAGCAATATTCTAGTAAAAACTCTGAGAGTAAATAGAAAATTGCCCTGAAAAACTGCTTAAAAACCTGTCTTTAGGAGTCGACTTTAAAGTGCAGATCCCTCATTCACGTATAAACCTAACACACACACAATCTAAGTGTTGTGAGAAACTAGGTCGCAACCCTAACTAAAGAGTTGTAATAACCAATTATGTATGGGAAGCAGAATTCTTTGCAGCCCCTTGAATTGCATCTTTTTACTGCACTAAAACCAAATCACTCTCTCATAATAATTGCTAGTTTGCACAAAGCCCTTTACGAGGCCTCTCAGCTATGTTGCCGTTCAAACTTAACTTGAGGTCTAAGCACTTGGAGTTTAGGTACTTATGGTTCCTTGTACCTTTTTGGAAATGTAATTTTTACAAGAATAACCTACAAGGCTAAATTTATTGCACCAAACAGTTACAATTGGTGGCATGTAGCAAGTAAATATTCGCCTAACATCATTAAAATCTTAAGCAATTGACTGAAAAATAATTTTCTCTTCTCTTTTTTAATGAATTAATTACTCTCCGATTTTATTCGGCTAATTTACGATACTTAATTAGTTTATAAATTTATGCATGAGGCGGAGACTTAACACAAAAACAACACAATTAATTTATTTTTCATTTTTAATTTTTTTTTTTTTTACTTAATTGAACCACAATTGTAATCATAATTATTTGAGACCACAATTCTTGACTCATTTTCCCAGAAAATCTTTAAAAAAAAAAACGAGGAACATCGAGGAATTTCTTTGTAATTGAAATTGACTTTGAAGTATGTCTGTAGAGATGGAAATGCTGAATGATAATGGCATAGTGAAATTGAATGAATGAATAAATGAATGTAAGAGTGAGCGTAATATGTGTAGATATTCCAAATTCGTGTGTGTTTATTGTTTGTGGCTGAATGTTAAAGAATGTAAAAAGCATTTTGAAGCCAAAATAATGCCATAAATATGTATGTATTCACACACACACACATATACACACTTACATATATCCACACTTTCTACTACTACATTCTACACTTACAATACACACAAGTTAATTAAAATGATACTTAATTAGTTGTGTAATTGTAGATAATTAACCTTTTTGATTAAATTTCAACAGCAACAATGCAACACTCATCGAACAGAGCAAGTGAATGATTTAATAGTTCAAAAGGTTTTCTGTATGGCAAATTGAGAACACACACACAGGGAGAGAGAGAGAGAGAAAGAGAGAGAGAGAGATTTAAAATCTCTAAAGTATTCCATTAAAAATTAGGGTAATAAATGCCAAGGCATAAGGTAATTCAACAATATAAAATGAGTGAAAATTATGGCGTAATATCTTCAATAAAAAAACTTTAATAATTGAACAGAAAAGACATTTCATTTTGCTTCCAAACAATAAAAAGATTGGCATCACCAATGTGTCTCTGCTAGAGCAATAGTCTAATCGTAGGCATAAGCTACAGAACCCTCTCATTCAAAAAATGTGTGAAAAGCTAACAAACATCAGCCTCTGAGAATCCAGAAAAGTACTTCACAATATCCAGTGTTGGTATCAGATTTGTAGTCAATGAGATATGACTGAACCAACGGTTTGGCTAATGTAGCTGTGGTCCACTAGTGCCACAAAACTATATCTATCGGAACAACGCTGCGAAACGTCTCGGGCGCTGTATCAACCGAATGGTTTTCTACAAGGGAAACTCTTCCGGACACAGCAGCAGAGCTGTTACTACAACAACAGCTGATAGTTAGTGTCTGTTTCTCTAAAATATTTGGCGCCTCAAAGGCTTGCTATGCCATTTAAGATCCAATTCCATCAAAACCCAATCCTCGATTGCTGGCAAGAGGATTTGATGAAATCAACTACGTATGCCGTATCCCATGTATATTAGCGCATACGTTGGAATTATCTGAATAGCTCCCAAGCAAATTGCCAACCTAAGGAGCCTTCATTACAAGCTTACAAAATAACGAATCTTTCGTAAACCTGCAAACAGGTTTACGCAGCAAGCACAACACTCTCTCCAATGGATATAAAGCCTTGTTTCCTTTGAAGACCCACCCCCCCACTCATTATCATCCTGGATTTCATCGATTTCATTCATCAAATTTTGATTTTCAATTTTCATTGAATACTTGAAACACTCTGTTCTGAAATATTTCATTCACAATACAACACAAGACTTGCTGAAGAACATTTTAATAAAAAAAAAAAACGTCAAAACGTAAAATATTTTAGAAAAATAAAGAGATCCCTGTCGAAGACATTAAAATTAATAGAAAATAGAAAAATACAGGAAAAAAAATTCTACCAGTTAAACAACACAAAATCCTTAAGAAAACGTTACAAACAAACAAAAATTGCTCTTCCATGGAAGAATCACGAGTACTTGAATCGGCCATTAAAACTTGTAAACTTCTAGAGAAATCTCTGCGTCGTTCCATTACAGAAGTACGTCGTCTCAATATACGTTACAATGTCGATTGGATCATACAGAACTATAGTACGTATATGGCAAATGTTTGGTCTCACTTGGAGAAGCCAATGCCCAAGACAAAGCCTGTGAAATTGTGTAAACCAGCAAACAATTTAAATTTAACGATGCGCAGCTCTCAGGAAATGTGTGGTAAAAATCGTAAAATTAATTTTAAATTTATTAAAATTAAACGTGGCATTGAAGCCATGGTGCTGCAATTGCAACATGCCATTGATATTGCAAATCGTCAACGTAACTTTATACACTTTAACTATGCTAGTAATGGTCCGGCTCCGAGGACGTTATTATGTTGTCATTGAATAATCAATTGCATGGTCTGTCATGGGATCTGTTGATGGTAGTTTTAAGAATGTTTATTTTTCATTTTTTTTTTCTTTTGTATTGTAATATTTTCTATTCTATTTTACATACGATATTTTATAAAGGTTTACAAGTTTTTTTATATGAATGCCTAACTAAATCGCGTGGTGAACTTCTGTTGTAAGAAAATATATGTGAAAAGGGGTGGTGAGTTTAAAAAAGGTCTAATAGTCAAATAGGTAGTATGTTGGCTTATTAAACGGAAAGCCGTGGTTTAAGCCGCAGATTAGATGTAATGAAAGATAAAAAAATAATATTTCCTAGGCGACTTCCCCTTAGAAGTCTTCTGGCACAAACTCTTACGGAAAATAAAATTCTTAGGAAAATTTCCTTAAAAATTTGTCGTTCGAAGTCGTATTTAAACAAAAGGTGCCACCAATCATGTATTAAATTAACACACACAACATGGGTAATGTGAAAAGCTAGGTTTTAATCCTGACTAACCGATGCCAACGACCATAAAAGCCAGGTTATTTAAACTAAGCAGATAGTAGCTATTCAAAAATGCAACCTTTTTTAGAAATAGGGTAACAAACTCACCCCGTCTACGAGCTAATCTGCTCGCATGGGTATCACGATGATTCAGTGACCAGTAACCATTCCAAACGTCATGCGTAAACTGCACCAATTAAAGTGAGTTTCAATTATAAGGCAGTGCTTTGTCGAGAATGAAAAATAAAATCTTTCATTTTCCATGGATTTAGATACGAGAACATCGATATTTTCCAGTGTTTTCTAGTGTGCAACAGTTCGAACGGTTATGACACCCACGGAGCCATATATAAGAGACACTTTAGCAGTATTAGTCCAACATTAACGAATATTCTTGCCGGTCGATATGATTTTCGAAAGAGACTGTGTAGCATCCATTAACAAATAGCCTTGCACGTCGATATGATTTGCGAAAGTGACTGTGTGGCATCCATTTAGTGGCCATAAGGATAGCCATGACTTTAGAATGAAAACATTACATAGGTCTAGAAGCCTGTATGAGTCCCTGATATCCAAATTTTCTATATAAACACCACAATCCGGTTTTGCATCTAACTTCACACCATCAGGTATATTTCCAAAGAATTCGAAGAAACCTTTGATTTTACTTTTCCAAAACCATAATTTCGAATGACTTAGAAGCTTCTAAATATCTGTGCCCACATCATAATCCATCGATATCAAGCATAATGATATAAAATTATCCTTTGAATCGAACTTAAATTTCCTATAAAATCTGTATTTATTCACATTAAAATACGCGTATAATATTAAAAAAAAAACAAATTGTTTAAAAATAATTTGTTTCACCGAAAAAAAAAGAACAAATTTTCACTTTTCATTTGAAAAAGTTCACCTGCACACAATCTCCATACTTCAATATTGAAAAAAAAAATTGCTCTTGTTTTTGTTTTTACAACAACAACAACAACAAAAGAATGTAAATAAAAATAATATTAATTGAACCATAAAATGCCACATAATAAATCTACATGCAACCATATCAACCAACAAATACGGTTTCCATCACTTGAGTCCTTTAAATACACAGATAATGGTGAATATTTTATACAAAAAAAAAAAACTCAACATCCAACAACAACAAAAAATATGTATTTATTCTCTCGTAGCAGAAAAGCAAATATTATTTACCAGGGAAAAAAAAAGAGAGAAAATATGCCAATTAAATCGATGCAAAAAAGACTACAAAATAATTAAATTTACAAAAAAAAACGTATACAACGTATACAGCGTATACAACGTATACAACTAAGGGAAATTATAATCAATCGACAACGACAGCTTGGTAAGCTACCATTTCTGTACAAATTCGCTCTGTCCATAATGGCTTACCTACTAAAACCTCCTTTTTCCTGTATTCCAAAGGCTTATCAACAACATTTCACTTTAGCGTTACTTTAGGACTCTTCGTATTGGTCATATAGAAGCCATGTCAAGGAGAGCAAAAACCTACCATAATGATATGCAGAAAGCTTGCTATTATCCAAGAATTATGCTTTCAGGGATTCCATAAGGGTCAGGTCAATTATGACCTATTGGGACATTGTCTAAGCATCCAAGAAGAATTTTAAAGCAGCTCGGTTAGAATTAAATAAAGATGACCTAACTTAATATAACTGAGGTAATCATAATCTGTGCTACAGCGGCACTATTATAAACTCTGTTTTCAAAAGTCAAATCGTCATACAAGTCCACTGGCAATCCCCGTATAGGGGTTTTGTGATCACTATTAGTTTGGAAATTAGAAATTAGAATTACAAGCTTGTCCATGAGACTCGCCTATTTCTCTTCTTTCTTCTCAGTTCTCGAAAATGGTGTTGCAATCCCACTGGCGACAACGGAAAAACCTCCAAATTTAATCCCCGTATAGGGGTTTTGTGGTCACTATTAGTTTGGAAATTAGAAGAAAATATTCTCTCCTTGACGAACACTTCCTTAGTAGAAAAGGTGACCTGTTCGATCGCTAGGTTGAGCTGACCTAAGCAGTTCACTTTTTCTACAAAAATTACATTCACTCTGTAGGTTTTAGCCTTACGAGGCATACCCTTACAAAGAATCGGGCACGTCAGCTAAACGTCTTTCACCTCGATTTTTGCCGATGCTGTGAAGAGGAAGAGACTGTCTTTCACTTAATATGTCACTCCCCAGCACTCACGCGAACGTGTGCAATCGTATTAGAGAGCCCAGTTCTTGAGATCCCAGACAAAACTGTCTGAATTAAGGTAATTGAAGTGAGTCTAGATTTCCCTGGCTCAAGTCATCCTTATTGTAGCCTTTTCAATTTAAATAGTAGTACAGTGGGCCTTAAATATTGACATGGTATGGTGAAGTCACCTAACCTAAGCTAACTGTCTGAATTAAGGATAACTGAAGTGAGTCTGGATTTCCCTGCCTCAAGTCATCCTTATTGTACCCTTTTCAATTTAAATAGTAGTACAGTGGGCCTTAAATATTGACATGGTATGGTGATGTCACTTAACCTAAGCTAATCTATTGGATCTCCTCTTGATATTTTTATATTCGTTCTAATAGCTAGTGAAGTAAACATTAATTTCCTTAGACAATACGAATGGATCGGTAGGCCTGATAATAAATTCCAACTACCTACAGTGGTATAGGTTTTGAAATTCATCAATATTCATTTACCCTTTAAAAAAAATTTCCTTGTTTTCGTCTGTGATTAAATGCCATTAATTTCAGAACAAAAAATAAGTTTCAATATTTTCTCTTTCTTTTCACTTTTTGCCCACTGTTGTAGCATTTATATTGTAACATCCCAGTGTGCATGCTCTTAGTTAGTTATGTTTTCTTGGAAAGGGCTTTTTTTGCTTATTTATTAAGACTTTATTAACAATTTTATTTTTATTTTTTCTGTAATCTATTTTAATCTCATGCCTTTGTTGTCGCCAGCAGAGTGTAAAGGAGTAAATTCTCATTGATGTATTAAGAATTGAAATGTTTTCAAAATTTTGTGTCAATATCTTTGAAATCTTCGAATTTATGCTCAAAGTATCGTATTCTTAAATATGTTAATCGATTTATTCAGTTAAAGAAATCATTCTTTTAAGACACTGTTCTACGTTTACTACTATGTATGATGCTGCTGCTGATGATGATGGATAGCCATACAGATTTTTAATAATAATAATTTATTCCAAACAACCCCAATATCCATGCTCCAACCACTATTCATCAAACGGATTCACTGTCAATACTTTAGTTTTATTGTTGTTTCTTGTTGTTGTTGTTGTTGTTGTTATCGTATTTAATATAATTTACTTAAATAAATTCCTTTAGTTATTATTCTTAACAAAACATCTTGTATTCTCTTCTCTCCCCCATTCGTAATACATTTTTTCACTGGAAATTAAAAAAAATATTGCCTTCAAGTGTATGGGAAACAATCAGGGACGCCGTACAAAATTCCAATAAATTTCGTTGAAAGTCTAATAATAAAAATATTCGATTAATTCAAATTAACATAATTTAGTTAAGAACAAAAGAAAAAGAATAGGAATACCCTTCGAGAATTTATTGGATGTTAATGTGGGTGGGGAAAAATAAAATAAGAAAAGACTGAACACACTTTAAACATTCCAACTCTGATAAACAATCAACTTTTCCAATACATCCCAAAAGTATACTTTGTTTTACTGTAGTTTAATAAAAAGAATACAGTAGAACCTCTATAACCATTATTGATTGGGGGATGTATGTATGAGATTCCATTGCATCACTGCCAACATTGTTTGCAAAGCAACTAGGCTGAGAGCTGAGCAGTTCGTCTGTACTAGTCAATGCCTTTTTACATACATAATTGGCCGTTACAACCCTTCAGTCAAGATTACAATTTAGCTTCTCACACCACTTATGTTATGTGTGTTACTTTTATACATAAGTGGCGAGACCTACAGTTTAAAGACGACTCCAAACGATAGATTTTGAGAAGTTTTTCATGGCAATTTTATTTACTCTCAGAGTTTTTGCCATAACTCTGCTGAGACGAAGTTGCCAAAGAAATATTTCTTCATACTTCGTGTTGTTGGAAATGTCTGCCTAGTGTTTGAACCTTGACCCAACGCCTAATAGGCCAGCACGCAATCTAGTTAACTACGACGACTTCGATGGATATATGAAGAGATATTTTTCTATGTCAATCACAATGGCATGCATACTGTACGGACTTATATGGTTGGTAGCTCTGCCTAATTTAACCTAATCGAGTTCTAGTGTTTCCCTAAATATGTTTAAATCTGTATATACTGACGATAACAAAAAAACCAACTATTTTTCAAGCTAGAATGAGACTGTTGGTAGATGTCTAACAATGCTATTATCGGGTGGTATTTTGACAATGCCTGATAAATTTCTACATTTTTTTTTGACAAGGTTGTCAGATCAAACCTGCCAGTTTACCCACTAGTAATATATTTAAGACTCTGGCAACCACTTACACTGACTTAAGACAATCTAAAAATGTAAGTAAGCAGTATGGTAGCATACTTTCCAGCTCTGATCAACGCTTAAAATTTTCTTTAAAGCCTCAAAGTTTATTTATTTGTTTATTAATTTATTGTTTATATTGTTTACGAATATTTCACAAAATAGGCCCTTCAATACAAAAACTGTAAAAAAGTGGAAACGGTATGTTTAAGAGTAACAAAAAATAGAATTATTTTTTATTATTTTGAAATTATTTGTTTTAACAGACATTTTTATTAATTTAAAACTATTTGATTTATTTAGAGATAAAAAGACAAAGACAAAGCCAAAGACAAAGAGATAGAGAGAGAGAGATTGAGAGAGTGAGAGAGAGTAAAAGTGAAAGGGAGAAAGAAATAGAGAGACAAATAAAATTACAAAAATTAATTTAATTTCATTTTTAAATAAAATAAAAATAATTAAGGAAATTTGTTGTTGTTGTTGTTGTTGTTGTTGTTAGTGAGCATTTTATTATTATTATTATCGATTTTTCTTTTTTAAACATTTTAGGCAAATGAAAAAAAACACACTAAAAATACCGCAAGAAAATTTTTACAATAAAAATTTTTTTTTAAATCAAAAGAAAGAAAAAAAAAACAGAAAAAAAACTTGACAATTTATTTGTTTATAAAAATTATTGTGTTTTTCTTTTCATAATTTTAATTCCTGATTTGTAATTAAATTAGTTTAAAAATTTATTGCTTTGTTTGTTATTTTAAATTTAGTGATTATTGATGTTGTTGCTGTTGTTGTTGTTGTTAATGTTGCTGCTACTGTTGTTGTTGTTGTTGTTGTTGTTGTTGTTTTTTCATTTATTTATTACTTTAAACAAAACAAAAACACTTTGTAAAACATAATGTTTTTACTTTTGTTTGAACATAATTGTTGTAGGTAGGTAGGCATCATCATGATATGGAGGAGCATTTGTATTGTCCTTTAAATTTATTATTGCAAACGCCACACACACATCATAACATATCCCTGAGCAATTCCTTTTGAGCGGCCGTTAATTTTTCAGGAAATTGTATATCGAAGGCCACCAATAGATCACCTTTACGTGAGGGATCCTTGGGGAATGGTAAACCATAGCCCTGTATACGTTTCACTGTATTCGGTTTAATAATCTCCTGCATGGTACTGATGCGTAACTTATCGCCAGACATGGTAGGAACTTGAAACACCACGCCACATAAGGCCTAAAATAAAAAGAAAAGATAAAAAGATTTAAAAATTTAAGCATTTTGGGTAACTTAATCAATTTAAAGTATAATGTTTTGCTAAATGACATCGTATGTTTACATAGAGATTATCAAGTCATCTATCATTCTTGGGATCAATTCTTAATGCCATTTGTTTTATAAAATAACAGAACTGTTTCGTCCTTGTTAAATTCTTTTTCAAAATATATTTTTTTAATTAAATGTTTGCTTTTCTAATACTTTATGTGCACTACAGTTACTTAACGGGGTAATTAAGTTCTTGGGAGTATTCAAAAGATCTTCGGGCCAGTGCGGGTTGACGATGATTTCCTTATCTGAACCAACAATGAGCTGTATGAACTCCTCAATGACGTGGATGTTGTAGAGCGTTTTAACATCCAGCGGCTGTGCTAGCTCGGCCATGTCGTTTGAATAGAGAAGGATGCTCCGGCGAGGCGGGTAGGTAGGTAGGTTGGAGTGGTAGCTTTGATACCAAAAAGCTCAATTGAGCACGCCTAATGGCTTATTGTAATGCAACAGGTATGCTCAGTCCCCATACTGAGCAAACTACACCAAACTCATAAAGGAAGTTGGTCAGCGCGGATGCTGCACACCCCCTAGGCTGGAAACCAGCCTGAAAGTTTTATGAACGAAGCTATATCTTTGATATCAATGGATACTAACTCCGTTAAGCTGACAAAGAATGGAGAGCAATAAAAAAAAATCTGCGCCTCGAATAGTTTCCTCGTCTTCAGCAGACCCCCAACCTCTGCAGTAGTCGTTCAAAGGGAGTTGCAATCTTACCCCTTGTCATTCCATAACTCAGTGACCTGTGAGCTTGGCCACTGTGATGGAGATGACTTTACGATCGAGTTTGAGTAGGTGGTTAATACGTCTCCTAGACATCTTGGACGAAGAGATTATCTCATTAAAGATCCAGTCGTCTCTACTCGGAACTAGAAACAATATTCCGCAGGGAGATAATCGATGTTCCCAGTTAAGCAAGGAAGATGGGAATTTGATGCGGAGATTTTCGAAAGTCGGCGAAGAGAACAACCTTGTTTGCATTGGGAGCAGAGCAGGAAAAGAACAGCACCTAGTAGTCTCTTTCATAAATTTTTTACATTTTCTAATTAAATCACGCGGTAGACTGGATGTCAGAAATTAAGTAAGTGACGCACTTTGCTCAAATTTCAACACAAATCAAATTCCTTCTGACAGTAGGTTAGTAGAGTACTCTGCTCTCTCTAATACACTCTACTCTCTTATTTTTAATTTCTCTCTTTAATTTTTTATTGACATATGTATTGTTAAGATTTTCATCTTATTATTGACATGGCATTGAAAGTAGCATGAGTGAGTATGTGTTTGTCCAACAACAACTATTGATTCGCATTTCAATTTATTTTTATTGATTATGGTCACAAATTGAATCATTGTATGTATTTATTTAAGCGACATTATGTGGGGGGTTTATCCCCAATATTACATTGTTTACATGTATAATTCCATTTTCATACAGATACAGATACATGTGTAAACCAAAGGACACACACATATGTATGTATGTATGTTGTATAGGGAGAAAATATGTGTGCATATGTCCAGATTAAATCCTATTTTAACATCATGTAACCAAATATCCATTAAGTTATAGATTTTCCCTTCTACAGTTTTTCTTTTCTTTTTTCTTTTGATTTGACATTTTCATTTCATTTTCCATGTTAAACATTTGAAAGTCATTCATCAATCAGGGATTTGTTGAATTACTTCCAAAAAAAAAAAAAAAAAAAAAAGCAAACATCATGAATTTATTTGTCTTGTTGAAGTATTAAGACTTGAAAACTATAAGATTTTACAAAAGGATTTAGAAGACATTTTTAGAAGACAACATTTCTAACAAATTATTGTTGAAAAACCATCAAAATAATTGGCATGTTTAGGCGTGCATGCATGGGTCATTTGCCAGCATCATTTGTTATTCATAAAATAGGAACTCTTTAGCACTAAAGCAGTAAAATTTTCATTCAAAATATTTTCATTTTAAGGAAGTTAATAAAGCTACAAGTTTTTAGTCAAGATTAGAACCTAGTTTATCACACTAGCTTATGTTGTATTGTATTGTGTTAATTTGACGAGTAGTGGGATCTAGGGCTTATCGCCGATTGTTAATGACAATTTTAAGAAACTTTCTCACAGCAATTACATACGCTTAGCTTTTACCAGAAAACTACTGAAAGAAAGAAAATATTTTTTCAAGAGTTCAAAGCTGTGCTCTGAAATCGCAGCTGTCATCTAATATTTCAACACACTGTGCTCTAGATGACAGCCATTAGGTCATTGCAAGTAAACTTTACAGGCGATTAACTTACTTAAACGGTCAGTTCAAGGATTTAGTTGGGATTACATTCTAGCTTCTCACACCACCCATGTGTGCAGGTTAATTTTATCAAAAAGAGGCGGGACCTACAGTTTAAAAGTGTATTCCGAACGACAGAAACGACAATTTTATTTACTCTCAGGGTTTTTATCACAAATCTGCTGATAAAAAGACGTCGAAGAAATATTTATTCTGATGCAGTTGTCTGACCTGGGTTTTAAATCTAGGCCTAATGTCTAATAATTGAAGCCGCTACCTACTACGGAAGATTGCTTCAAAGGAAGATTGCTGAGAGGAACTTTCCAAGAGAAATATTTTTTCTGATGGAATTGTCTGATCTGGGTTTTGAACCTAGTCCTCGTGTCCACAACCTACTAGTCTACGGCTACTTCAACGGAGGATTGCTGAGAGTAGCTTGCCGAGAGAAATATTTTTTTCAGATGGTATTTCGTTTTGTTCGAGATGTCTTAGCTGGTGTTTGAACCATGGGCTCGTGTGTAATTAGTCAACACACTATCTATTAGGCTGCTAGAGTACAGCGCATATGACTGCCATTTGAAATAAAACACGAAAAAAAAGAAAATGAACTGCGTCCTCTAAAAGTACCACAATTTTTAAATGGCTCATGATGATGGTAATAAAAAATAAATTCTTTGTAAGAAAAAAAAACTAATAATTTTCAACCAGCTGTGTCTAATTTAGTTACAAAAACAACAAACAAATTTAAACAATTGTAACACTTTGCTAATAAGTCATGTCTGGCCGCCAAACGATGCCATTGTTTGTTGTGGTTTTTTAACTAACTTGTCTTTAAGCGTTAATAATTAAACATACTATTGTTGTTGTTGTTGCTATCACATGTATTCCCAGTTGTTAATGTTAACATATAATAAAAAAAATAATTATAAACTAGAAAAATATGTTTTTTTTTATCATGACATTTTTTTTGTTTCATATTTTGTTGTGTTACAAATTTTTACACACTATTTATTAAATATTTATTAAATATTTTGTTGTTGTTGTTGTTTTTCAACGTTTTTATATTTATATTTGTTTTTTCTAAATGTTGTTGTAATTATTATTTATTTTTACAAATTTGTAACATTTTATTGGCCATTAAAAAAGGCTCGAGCCAAATTTAGTCACGCAGTTTGAAAACAAATATTCTCTCTATGAATTTTTAATATTTTTTTATACAAAAAAAAAAAACGAAAAAAAATACAGAAAACAAG
>QOCX01000004.1:81708-119022 GCA_005959815.1 Sarcophaga bullata
TTTTCTTGTAATAAAAATAAATTATGAATTTTAGAATTTATTGACCAATTATGGTTAAGAATTTTTTTCTATTTGTTTTTGTTTATTTTCAAGCAAACAGAAAAAAACTGGGTTTCTATGTTTACACTACCAATAATATTCCCTAGGCATGTCAAGCATTAAAATTTGGTATTGTAATCCAAAATTTGTTAAACAAGCTAGACAGGAAGACGCCTTGAAAGCTATGGAGATAGAAAGAAAAATACAATTGCTATTCAAACACTTTCCAAATACGTTTCTTATTATTAATACCTCATAGGTAATCATTTGCTTCAGTGCAAGGCCATGTTGAGAGACACTGTAATAATATTCTCACTTCGTATTCTACAAAATATAAAGAGAAGATATATCCAGTTCTACTATATAACCGGGAATACAAAGTTTTGATTAATTGAACTTGCAAATGAAAAATAGGATGCCTTGATTATTTATTGAAAGCCTACTGATCAATACTAGCATCCACACATTTACTAGCCAGTGCTTATGGCTAAGATATCTGCAAGTTATATATGCTTTCCTAAAAGCAGTCATCTACTGCTCAAGCTCAAAATAGTATCGCTTGCAGACATATAAGCTTTGGTCCCCTAGCAATGTGCTTCAACGGCTGTTCGACCTTTAAATAATCTTCTGAAATCTTGCCATCGTGCAGTTATTTTTCTTTAGTTTTGTATCGTTAATAAAATAAAGCCAATTCTTAAAAAGCATCAGATGAATAGCTCGCCGTAGTCTAGTAGGTAGTGTGTTAGCTTATTAGACGAAAGGCCAGGGTTCGAATCCCCGGTCAGACAATCAAAAACGAAATATGAAAAAAAATTTCTTTGGCGACTTCCTCTCAGCAGATTTCTGGCAAAAACTCTGAGAGTAAATAAAATTGCCATGAAAAGCTTCTCAAAAAAAAAATCTGTCGTTCGGAGTCGACTTTAAACTGTAGGTCCGCCACTCATGTATAAAATTGCACACACAACATAAGTGGTGTGAGAAGCTAGGACGTAATCCTGACTGAAGGGTTGTAATGGCCAATTATGTATGTATGAATAGCTCTGAAAAACATTGCTCACAATAATACGTTTTAAATGCATTGAAAACATGGTTCACCATTTTCTTGTGGAATATTTAGAGACGACCTGCCTAGGGGCAGTTAATATGGTATCCCTAAGAGTCATTCTTACTAGTGATCTATTGGGATTGTCTGTCCTTTTTTTTAAATCGACCCTGAATGACAGATTTTTGAGAAACTTTTTCATGTTTCAATTTCAATTTTATTTTCTCTTAGAAAATAATCTGCTGATTGACAGTCACCGAAGAAATATTTCATTTTGTTCGGGATGTCTAACCTGGGCTTTGAACCGTGGCCTCATTTCTAATAAACCAACAAGATATCTGCTAAACTATGGTGACTGTCAGTCAAAGTACATAATACTCCAGTGACAGTGTAATGCACCAATTGAAATAAAAGGCTGTCGAATGGGAAAGTTTACTGATTACAAGCCGGGTGAGGCAAAACTCCATAACCATATGTTTTTCAAAATGGTTTTTATTAAACTTGCAACATGTGGCTAAATGTGAAAAATTAAAGGAAAATCTTGTCAGTGGTCGTTTGACTCAATTTCAACAAGTTATCATGGTATATCTTCAAGTACCGAAATTCTGGACTTCATATGCGATTTCCAGCATTTCCAATTGTCATAATGGATCCACCAATGATAGTAATAACGGCACTCAAGCTGTATTTCTGACATGTAAAATAGTACTTCAATATCTCTAGCAACGGAGGCTTTGTTCAATATCCCAAAGGTGCTCTAATACTTTGTGCCAAATGAGGTGGCTTGAACGTAACTTCTTTCTTTTTTGCTGAAAGAATACACGCCCCGCCACAAATATTTCACATTTCATGCTAGTTCTACGTTTTCTTGTGCTTTAATTTCAAGATACTTGGTGTCAGAAATATCTCATTATCCCTGGTATTTCAAGGAACTTTTAAAAGTAGGCAAAGTCTCCTACCCATTTCTACGACGAGCAAGCTTTAAACTAAAAAGGGTTACCGTAGCACTTGTTAGTGCTACAGTATTGGGCAGCATTCGCCCTCTATATGAATAACTTGTTACATGAGTTATATTTAAAGCAGGCAGGTAAGGGTTGAATGCAGTTAATCATACGAAATTTTCATTTATTTTCTTAACAAAAAAAAGTCGCAAAAGAAAATTGAAATTCTATTACAAATAAATTTCTGACAAATCCAACAACAACAACAATTTTACAAAATATTGTAAAAAAAATGGATTTCAAAAGAAAATATCACTGTCATATACCTATTAAGTATCACATCAAGCGTTAAATTTCTATTGACAACGACAAGAAACGTCAATAACAACAGTAGCAGCTACAACGACAATAACACTGATGATGTTGATGACGATGATTATTATTGCAATCGAGGCTTTACGTGATTTACTAGACAAGTTGGTGGAAAGCAAAATCTATTGACGAAAACGTGGCTCTATACTATTACAATAATAATAGCAACAACAGCAACAACAACAAAAATTAATAGAATAGATGACTATTTTATGTTGAAATTGAATATCAAAGTTTCTGTTTGTTTTTTTTTCAACTATTTTCCTATTGTTATTGTTGTTACAGTCAATGAATATTTTTTTTTTCGATTCTATAGTTTACAAGAGCAGTCAGTACGTACCATACTTTGTTAGTTTGCGTTAGGTTTGAAGAGAAAGACAAAAAAAGGTTCAAAGAATTGACAAAAATAACAATGAATTGTATTGTACAAGTCCTCTCTATCTCTCTCTCTCTCTCTTTAGTCGATTTGTAGCAAATTGAAATGGTAGAGAATAGAACAAATACAACAAAAACAGAGGATATGAAACGTTATCAATGTAGCGTATATATTAGCGATTTTGCATTTTAATAAAAACGTACAAAAGCATGCAAAAATTGTAACAAAAACAAAGTACACGAAACTAACTATGCACTATGGGCAGAATAGAATTAAAACAGGGGGATTGTCACGGTCATAACTACGGGTTACGGCATGAAGGGTGGAGTATCAACCAACTGTTCGATTAACAAGTTTTGCGCAATATCATTGTATTACACACAAAATAACGGTAGCAGCTGATCGGCCTGACGTTTCGTGGTAACTATGATCGTACAGAGGCATACGAACTGTAACAAAAGTTATGTTTGAACGTAGCGCTCTCGATGGCTTCCTAACGTAATTTTAAATTGATTGGCTCTAGAAGGATTTCACAAATGGATATCATGGGCACTGCGAGACTAGATCGCTGATAAGGATCTGAGATTGAAAACCCCGGGCAGGGGCTTCTGCAAAGGTTTGGACTCTTTTCACATACATAATTAGGTTGAAGTTGCTTGAGAAGTGCTAGGGCTTCAAGGTTGTAGTCGCGCTCTATTGTGTGTTTGTGGTCTGTTTTTCTCCGCCTCCATATGCTCCTTTTCTATCTCATCTCCTTTAATATCCTCCCTCTCTCTCTCATTTTGGACGTATTAGAATGGCGTTGTATTTGTCCCAATGATCAGTACACGTCATCAAGCCTAACCTAGAAGAACTGTTTGACTGTCGAGGGACTAAGTGATTGCACCTTCTCGTTAAGGAAATATGGATGACTATGTCGCCACTTGCAGAATATCCAGAATGCTGTGGCCTAATCCAGCACAGAAAGACATCGGATATTTAAGCACTTGGGTGTAATTTCAGAACCGTGTGCGGTTATACGTATGTCCGAGCAATACAATATTAGATTAGCTGCTTAGGATAAGGACGAACAATAATTGGTTCAGCTCTTTCTGTATCTCTTTGAGTGGGAAAATACACTAAAATAGGTTGATGTTCCCAAAAGCTTCACAATGGGGTGAAATCAATTACGAATGAACCTGCTAGAGATTTAACTTTTACGTGTTGGAACAAATTTAGCTCTCTTAAGCAAAATTCTTACCACAAACCCAGTTAAGATTAATAAACACTTCCATAGAGCAGCAAATAAATGCAAATCCATGCCATAGTGCACAGACCCTCTGCCAATTGTTCATTCATTTAACGTAAGCAATTCAAATAAAATTTAACAAAATGCAACTGCAAACTGCATCAATCCACAGTCCATCTAACAGACATCAACCATTGCTCTTGCATTGAACAGGCGGAGGGATAGGGATAAAAGAAGAATAGACAACCAACCATTCGTATTCAGTTGTCTCAATATTTGAGTTGCACAAATAGAAATTGTCATCGTCATCGTCATCGTTATTGTGTTGTTCTCTATTGTCATTGTCATTTTCGTACTCATCTGCATCGCCTGGCATTGTTAGCATCAATTTTTGTTTTTGAGCTCTTTTTCAATACGATTTCTATCAGTTTTTATTACAAAAGATTAGCATCGTTTGTTTTCTTTTTGATGCTTCTGCTTTTGCTTTTTTTTTAAATTTTTTTACGTATTTTGTTAGCGTTTTCAATACACAGGCAAATGCCTCTGTAATGTCGTTTTTTTTTTTGTTTACGTTAAACGTTCTTATTTTCCTCTCCATAGAGATGTGAACGTGGCTTTTATCGAATTGTAATTGAAAATTTATTTTTATTCGATCAGAATATTGGTGTGCGCATGAACTGATCTTAAGAGAATTTTTTTTCTGCGGTAATTAAGATTTTTAATGAACGAGGGGGGAAGGTTACCTCATTAACGTGTTTGGTTTATAATTTTTAAAAGCAAATTTGAACTGAAAACTAATCTTTTACTGTGGCCGATTAATTTTTAAAGCGAATTTAAGTTTTATAAACAAGATTTTTACTTAAGACCTGTATTTAGCGGCCCGAAAATTTCAAATATCCTGTCTAAGATCACGCAGATACAAAACCTGGATATCTTTTTTAGTTCTTAATGGAGATGAAAAATAGAAAGTCGATCCAGAGGATGCCACAGGAATTATAGTTTCTGTACTATGACGCTTCAGAACAGTAGCCCAAGCGGTACTTATCGCTTCTTAATTGTGCAATAAATCGTTATTAATTTCTTGTTATTTTTACCACAAAATTTACAAAACCTTTTAAGGCTTTTTTTATTGGCTATTAAGTTATCGTAACTTTAAACTTGGCTGTTAACAACCGCATATGAATGGCCACCAAACCAAACTATTCGACCAGTAAACTGCAAAAGCAACATAAAAAAATGTGCAACAGAATTGTTGCAAAAAAAAAAATTGTGCAACAAAAAAAAAAAAAAAAGATTTTTATTAACACTTTGACACAGTTTGGACATTAACTAAGAGTATGTACTCATCGACATATGTATGTATGTACACCCAATTCTTTAGCTTATTTTGGTCTCGTAATAAATTATAAATAAATGCCAGAAAAAAAATCATCATAGAAAAAAAAACGTACTAAATTATTAGACAGAAAACATTTTCATGTACAATAATTTGTAAATATTAATTAACTTTAAATAAATTATTGCATAGTTTTCTTATTTCTTTTTTCTTCATTCATTCAATGCAGTCGTGTTGTACAATAAAATATTTTGAAGTTTTTCTTCGTAACTCCCAATTCATTGTTGAAATCATATTTTGTTGTTCATGGCATGAGAATTATTTGTTTTTAATGTTTTTATAATTTTTTTTTATTTAGTAAGACATGTTATAATGCAGTTTAATAATTCATTATAAGATAATAGTAAATTTAAGCAATCAAGATCGACTTTATCGTACCCTACATCTCTTGACCTCCAAGTCCTATACCTACTTCTACAATCGTAAAATCATAAAGCAAGCGTGCAAATAAAGCAAATGGGTGTTCTATTCGCAGCCTAATTTTAATCGAACAAGCCTAAATGGATACGTAAATAAAGTTGTTAAATTTAAGTCAATAACAATCCATATGAGATCCTAGAGCATCCAATGCATACCCAAAAAGTGGCTGTTTGGTGTTGATTTAGGACTGGCGGCCTTATCGTTCCATATTGCTTTAACAATGACATACGCTTTACCATCACTATCAATGGCGGGCACTATAGGCCAATGGTTACATCTTTTGTCCTGGATTGGATTGAATGATCTGGACACTAAAAGAATGTCTCCACGTGCAATACTTTGGTATAGAACATATGGGATATGTAAACGTCCTACGTAAGATCTTCGGTCCAGTGCGAGTTGGCGAAGATTTCCGCATCCGATATGTATGAGCTCCTCAACGACATGGACGTTGTGCAGCGTATTAAATGTCGTTCGAATGGAGGAGGATGCTCCGGCGAGACGGGTATTTGATGCGGGTATCTGCGGAAGTCGGCGAAGAGGACGACCTTGTATCCGTTGGAAGGACCAAGTCGAGGAAGCCCTGTCATCGATTGGTGTGACCAAACTGGCGTAGGCGCGCAAGAAGCAGAGGCGCCTGGAAGGTTGTGTTGCGGCAGGCCGAAATCCGTTAATCAGGTTGTTATGGCCAATTAAGTAAGTAAACATAGGAAACCTAAGTAATTTCGAGCGAGAGAATCCAATCCAATTCCGTATTATTTTTAAATGCCGCAAAAAAATATTCAAGTGAGAAGACTGGAAAGGATGCAAAACTCATTTATGCCAATAATGTCTACACTTCTATTGACCATTGTTTCGGTTTCATTGTATAATACAGTCTTCTTCTTCTTCTGTTAAACATCAATCATTTATTCTGGATTCTATTGCATCTTGGCATTGGCTTCTTGCAGTTCCACATTGAACGATTTATTCGATGTCGTCCTTACGGATTCTATTGAAGCTATTATCTAGCAATGCTATCAGTTGGTCCTTGAAGTATGTAGCCCAACAGCCACTATAACTCCATATATGAACAGATAAGACAGACCGAATTTGTAGCGGACAATTCTTTACAAACGTTTGTGCGTGCTAAGAGACTTGCGCATTTCTAAGTCCTTCTAATCTTGTTCCATAATAAACGAATTTAAATTTAACGTCCCAAAATTCTATTCTCTGTCTTTCATCCATACCACAACCTTCTATTTTCACGGAAATATAGATTTGATTGAATAAGTCCTTCATATTTTGCTTCTGTTAACACTCTCTCAGTTAACTGATAAAAAATTTTAAATTTTAAGATTCAATACCTTTAAGGTACTGACGATTTAATTTGTAGCCTACATTGTTTACTACATATTGTTACATTTAAAAGTCATTCTAGGTTTACGTTTTTTTTTTGTTATTGTTTCTGTTATTTATAGAGATTTTAAATAATAATCATAAATTTTAATTATAAACTATATTTGGTACAGAAACAAAAGCAAAAGAGACATTTAAAAACTAACACAACGTATTATACAACAAACAACAATAACAACAAATGGTAACATAAACTATTTCAATATTTTTGTTGTTGTACATGTTCGATAAAAAAAAACAAAAATTAATCGGTTTTTAGTAAATTTGTTGTTACAATCACAGTAACAAACAACAGACAACAGCAACCAGCCACTACCAGTTTGTCAGTTTTCTACCCTATATGGCCAAAAACATGGAACCGCAACAACAAACAAAAGAAAAAAAACAACAACAACAACAAACAGCGAACTACAAACAAAAACTATTTAAAACAACAAGTACATCGAATAAAAAAATGAAATAAAAATTAAAATTAAAATAAAACAATGGACAACAACCACAAACATTAAAAAATTGAAGAAAAAAAAACGATCATAATGTAACGATCACGTCATCGTAAGTATTCCACAGAATGGGAACATGAGTTAGCTTCGCACCAGTCTGGCGTTGTTTGTAATGCGAAAAATTTTGCGATAAAATTTTAAAATGACATTTGAAATTAAAATTAATGTTTTTGATTATCAGAAATGAAAGAAAACTAAACTTAAAAAAAAATATACTGTAATTAGGCAGGTATAAACAGGGTGTTAAAACAGTTTCTATGAAATTGAAAGATAATAAAACTTTTTTGAAAAATATTTGCAATAGAAAGAGAAATTAGAAGAAAATTAAATTTTCTCAGCATTGGGTGATCATGCAGCATAAAACCGAGCTTATTCATGAAAGAATATTTGTACTTCATTCAGAAATGCTAATTTAAAGCAAGTGAATCGTGTTTGATAGAGGTCTACTATGATCCTTGTGGCATCACTTAATGTAGGGTATTGTCTTGGTGAGTCTTTGGGCTTCACAAATGATTTTTTTTCTTTTTAGGTCTTTCTAATGGATTCACTTCTTATCATCAGTAATGGCTTACAGGAAAAGGTGGCCCACCGTGAGTTGCAAATTTCACAACCAACAAATGGCAGCTACTGTATTATCTTCCAGAGCTGAAAACATGTATACGCACAAAACTCACAAGCTTTTCGCAGCCACAAAACGTGAAATTAATCTTTTAACAAAATTTCTATCTTAAAAAGAAGCATCTTTCAGGGCGCATTAACAGCCCATGAACTCCCACTGTCTAATTTTAATACCACATTCGATAATTCTGTTTCTTGAGGTACCTATTACCTCCAACATGAGTTTCTACGTTGGTGGATCTTCATGACGGCATCATTCGATCCTTTGAAGGCAGTTTCACACAACTTTTTCGTACATTTCGGACAGTATCTTGATACGCGTAGTTTTAGTCTATGACGTAGCCGTACAAGAATAACTAAAAATGTCAATTCGCATGATTTTTACAGTCAATTGTAGTTGAAATCTTTCTTCCTGGAAGCTTCTCATGCAATCAAGCTAAAATCAATAGTGTTAAGTGGTTCGTGTCATTTTCTTTTTGAAACCACGTACTGTCCAATGCATAATCTTCAATTGAAGACCGAAATAGCCGAATGTTTTATGGCTATTACAGTTTGAATTGATCATAACGCTTATTGAAGACTTATTTTCTAAGGAATTCAGAAAAGAGACCATAATGCATACTAAATAGTCACTTTCATTGATGCAATGGCTTGTGCTTAATCATCTCTTGTTTTCGAAGTTGCATATTCAATAATTTTGCTTGTTAACGTAATACGTTAACACTGATCAAGCCTTAACACATTTGCACTGTTTCAAGTCTCTTCAAATTTAAATTTATTATCTTGCGAATTCTGTGTAAAATAAGTTGATTACAATGACCACAATCAGTCTGTAATTATCGAAAAATGGTCACGTTGTGTGTTTGGAAAGGATGAACCTTATGCTAAATTCAAGAAACATCCGATTAAAGACATTTAGCTAGACTGATACCAATGCCAGAAACTTCTCACTTCTAATAACGATTTGGTTGGAGCATAAACAAACACTTGCATAACTAGTAATCGATTTTTGTTTAATAAGATGAATAAAAGCTCTTCTTGTTTTGGTTATAGAATATTTCTAATAACTCGGACAACCAATAATCCAAAATCAATTCTTATTGATGTGTAGTTCTTTTATCATGATAACAAAAAACATTTTATAATGGCTTACAAAATAGGTTTTTGCGACTATTTATTACTTAAGGCCAACACTTGTGTTATATTATTATTTTAGTTTATAATAACTTGAACATTTCAAATCAAAAATAGAAGAGGCTGGCCCCATATGTATGATTAAACCATTATAAATCAATTACTTTCATTAATATTTATTAAAAATTGAAAAATAAAAAAAGAAAATAAGAAACAAATATAATAAATATATACGTATACGTATACGTATGTACGTATATGAAATTTATATTTTCTTTTTGTTAAAAATAATTTTTCTCATGTTTTATTCTTATCTTGTTGTTTGTTGCAATTCGTTTCGAAAATTAAAAAAAAAAGACAAAAAACAAAAATATGAATTATTTATGGGTGGTGTTACAAAAAAATTCATTAAAAAATTTTCAACAAATTGCTGAAAATCACTGAAAATTGTTTTTCATTATGGCATGATGATCTTTAAAAAAAAAAAATAAATAAAAAAATAAAATAAAAAATATTATAAAAAATTTGTATTTATTTATTTAAATATGTTTGAAAGTGTGTGTTTGATAATTTTATTTTTTGTAAGTGACATTGAATTGCGTGAAATTTTCTTGCATGTCACACAACACATACAAATCACCTCTAGAAAAATTGAATGAAAATATACAATAAGAAAAAAAAACTTTTTTCAAACAGCAAACAAGCAGACAGACAGATAGACAGACAGACGCAACTTAATTGAAATGCACGTCAAAGTCTTATAAATCATTGTTTGTAAAAGAAAAAAAATATGAATGAAAAAAAAAGTGACGAAAAAAGTTTGAAATGCGCCCGCTGAGCCATAGTCAGTTGATATTAAAGTTGAAATGAAAAAAAAAAATCTTAAATTTCTTAAATTTTTTTATTGGATCGTATTAAAAATATCTACGATATTCAAGACACTTTTTATATGACTTCATAGTCAAACATTCTACTTTAAAATGATTTTAATTTCCACAATAATTTTTTACTTTACTTTTACCAAAATTCGAAAAGAAATTAAAGAAAACAGGCAAAAATCTTACAACTTTTTCCTGAGAATTTTTAAAAACAATTTAAGCCACTTTTGTTTCCACGCAGATTTATATTTTAAATTGCCTTACAAAAAAAAAGAAACAGAAATGTTCTGCTCTAATTAGCATTACAAGCCTCATCTATGTTTTACTCTCTAATTTAAACTGATTTTTATGCGATATTTAACATTTATTTTCTTTTTCTTCTTTTTTGTTTACTTTTTCTGTTTTTCTATTTTTTTTCTATTTTCTTGTTATTTTTGTATTAAAAATAAACGCACAAAATCAAAATAAATTTTCACAATACAAAACAATTTTCCAGTATCACACATACTTTTTATTTCTTTTGAATTGTTGTTATTGTTGTTGTTGTTGTTATTATTTTTCTCTTTTTTATTTATTTATTTTTTTTCTATTTTGTTGTTGTTGCAATTTTTGTAGCTGCTGTTTAAATTAAGTAGAGAGATCGTTTTAATAGCAAAATAAATATGTGTGAATAAAATTTAACACCTTAAATAAACATGACTAAACACACACACACATAGCCATACTTACACTACACGTACAAACAAATTGTAGAACAAACACAATTACATGTGTAAACGTATGCGTACAAAAGTACGTGTAAACAGAAATAAGTAACCTAGTAAACATTTCTATTAAGAATTCAAGTTACTGTAATCTGTGTACAGTAAAGCTGTACGGTAAGTTTATCCGCTTTCACCTGAAGTGTTATTTATTTAGTGAGAGCTTGAAATTAGGACTATAGATTGTTTACCAAAAACAAAAAAAAACATGGGGTCGCCTAGTATCGAACAAAAAAGAAATACGAATTTCTTTCCTCTCAACAGTCTTCTGGCGAAAACCGTGACAGTAAATAAACAATTGCCATGAAATTTTTCTTAAAAATCTGTAGTTCGGAGTCGACTTTAAACTGTAGGTTCTGCCACTGGACACTTGCACAAAATTAACACACATAAGATGGCTGGTGTGCAAAACATAATAGAATCAGACCTGTGCAACATGACAAGGTACGCACTGCTGCAAATATCGGGTTTGTTAGAGAAAATTTGGCGGATAATCATGAACATTGAATGAATGTTGATCTAATCATGAAGGCCCCTGTTCTGATGATTTAACAGCAACCGACTTATAAGTTACTGTTAAAACAAATATTTAACTTCACTGGGAAGGGGGCGGCCGGCCAAGAACCATGTCTAGAACGCCAAGCCGCAAATTGGTGATGAAAAGAAATCATGTTCTGTATCCAAATCGAAAACATTCTTATCGAATAGATTATCACCCATATCGAAGAATGAAGCGAAAATGGATTTGCTGGAGCCAAAGAATTGAGCAAAAAGGTGGGCCCGGAGGGATCCACCATGGAACTGATATGTAAATGAACCTGTTGGAACCTGTGCCACTTGCTTCTGCCTGTGAAAGATGTAACAACAAAAACGATCAATTTAAAACAACGTTCTTTATAGCTTTTTTTTCCCCCTCTGAGACTTACCTCCACTTTTCAACCATCTTCACCGCTATTTATCATATACTTCACGTTTATTTTTATCTGATACCCCCCCCCTCTTCATAGGCCCTTCGGCGGACTTCTTTGAATTCTCTTTCAGCATGGTCGGCTTTAATTCTTGATCGGGATGGATGAACGTAACGCTAAGTTTCACTGGTAGGCTTATTTTTATTTCGATCATCGGGGGTTGGCAGGTCTTGGGTCATGCCCAATGTTTATGTAATAATCCTTTAGCCATTTATATATGTTATGTATGTCTGTGTTTTTTATTATTTTAATATTTTTATAGTACCAAATCGTCTCTCTGTTAACAATTACTCACTCAAATATAGTATCGAATGCCCTTAATTATATGGCTATATAGGGGGGAGACCTTATACAAAGCTTATACTTGCAGGTGCGTGGTTTCCAAGTAATACTTAAAACTGCAAAAAAACAAACAAAACGCGAAACAACTTCAACATTAGTTTGAACTTAAAATTTTAAACTGAAAAACTTTGTACCAATTATTCCTTTAAAGGCTTAGTTAATTAAACTTCTCTCTTACGATGCAAACAAAAATCTCTTGTTTAAACAATTTGATTCCTTAATATTATTTCCATTCAATATTATATTGTGTCCAGCAATAAAAGGCCATCTTTATTTTTACAAAACCAACGTCTGACGTCAAAGGTTAAATTATCGAAGATTTTGTTTTTGCCGATTTCAAATGCAATTTTGCTTTGAAATGCTGCTGCTTCTTAACTGAATAGATATATGGCAACATGAAAGTCGATAAAAAATATAAATAATATAAGGATTTTCAAAATTGATAATCAATTCTAACGAGAATTATTGTTCAATTTACCCTATACAAAAGTATAATTAAATTAAAATTTCTAACCTAAATAATATATAAAGAAGCGAAAATAATAAATTGGAGTAAAAAAATCAGTTTTTTCCAGTTTAAAATTGATCAAATTCCAATTTCAAAACTGAATCTATAAGTTGTTTGATATTCGTATTGATTTTTTGCTTTTTTAAGTAACTTGAAACACCCACCTGCCACACACGAGCCAAAAGCTTTATCACTAAATATATAATAAGGTACATATATCTCTCTATAAATAGTATCATTTTTCTATCCCATATTTAATGCTGCTCAATTATCTCGTAAAAACTAGGTATTTGTTTGTATAATTATATGTTAAAGAGGAGAGATTGGTATAACATTAAAAAGTATCTGAAAATATATAAGAGATCTATCCCACCAACAATATTCTTTGAGTGGCTAATAGTTTACCCACTCTGTCTCCTACTAGAAACTCTAGCGTTTTCAGCTTCGTTTTTCAATTATTTTTTACCTCCATAAAAACATCATAAATGATCTTACAACGGTCGCATAGTTATCAATTTATCTAGTAACTATTTTAGGGGCCTCGCTGTTCGTTTTTTATCCATACCATATATGATGTGTCCTACCAGTCTCGATACTCTGAGAATATCAGAAAATATAGGCCGGAAAGTCCCTGCACAGGATAAGTCTCCTAACGTTTATGCGATCCCGACAGCCGGACCGACTGCTGAAGAAAAGAGCAGGGGATAATAGCGGACCCGCCCGTCATGTATATATGATCAAGTAAGCGATAACATATGAAAAAAATAAAATTTATGGAATATTTCTTACTAGCGAATGCTATCCCTACGTATGCAGAACGTCATGTTTTTGAAAAGTGGCACGGTAAGTCTCAGAGGGGGAAAAAAAAGCTATAAAGAACGTTTTTTAAATTGATCGTTTTGTTGTTTACATCTTTACAGGCAGAAGCAATGGCCACAGTTCCAACAGTTCATTTACATATCAGTCCATGGTGATCCTCGGGCCACTTTTGCTCAATTCTTTGGCTCCGCAATCCATTCGCTTCATTCTTCGATATGGGTGATAATCTATTCGATAAGGAATGTTTTCGATTTGGATACAGAACATGATTTCTTTTCATCACCATTGCGGGCTTGGGTTCTAGACATGGTCTTGGCGGCGCCTCAGGTAAGTTAAATATTTGTTTTAACGTTAACTTATAGTCGGTTGCTTTAAATAATCCAGAAAAGGCCTTCATTTAGATCACATTCATTCAATTTCATACACCATTCAAAAAGGAGAAACAACAAGATCCACCCGTTGAGCATTGATCTCTATGTAAGCTGGAGAAATCTATCATGGCTGTATTAAGAAAATGAAAATCTCAAGCGTGTCCAACAGCCAGATGGCACCTCACAAAAGGAAGATAAATGCGTTAGCATATCGATAAAACCGGGGTGGAAATCCGGTACAAACGGTGACCTTTCAAAAGGTGGCGATCAAGCACGGGGTAAAATACCAGCCGAATTGTGTTCATAATACGTGATAAACGCATCCCATGTTCAAGCGTGAGGGTAGCGATTTAAGATATACACCGCCTAACACTTAAACAGGTAAGTGCCCTAGTACTGTAGTTTTTTAGTAAGCCATGCAACATTTAATAACAAAAATTCTCAACCACTTATTGTTCGTACACAAAAAAATGTCAAAATCTTGTTAATTTAGTGTATAAATTTACCATATTAGACAACAGCTGTAGCTGTAACCATGCAAGCAAGCATTCGTTCCTTAATTTGATCAATAATTCGTTATTATTTCATTTCATTTATTATTTGTTGTTTTTTGGTTGTTTTTTTTTGTATCGCTTCTAAAGGCAGTTTTTCCGAATTAATCAATGACACTTTGATTGTTGTTTCTCATTTTTTTTTTTTTTGTAATAAAGTTTACATTTTTTTCCTATCGAAAGCCTACATATCGCTGTCGTTGTGTTAATTTTTCAAAATATTTTTATGGTCAACCAATCAAAGTGCGTGCGGATTTTTTATTTTTTTTTCAACCTTTGATTTCAACTCAACTCAACAAATAACAACAACAACAATTAAAACAAAAAAAAAAAATCATAAAAAAAAAAAAAATTGTCAATTCATGTGAATTTTTCTCGTCAGTTTTGATGCCAGTATTTAACCATGAATGATGGAGTGTATTTGTTTCGTTTTCATTTGTTTTGTTGGATTTGTAATGACATGGATATGTTTTCTATGGACTCAGTCTTCTCTCTACTCCACTTTAGTTCAGCTGGACGACAACAAGATTTAGCCAAAATTGATATCGTTGGCTCGTTTCTTTTTTTTATTGCTCTTGCCTTTATTGTGAACTTCTTTATTTTTTTTGTTCTCGTTAACTGTCTGGTTTTTTTTATTCTTTACTGTTGTCGTTGATAGTCTAAAATAACATTTTTGTAGATTTTTTATTTTGATTTTTAGTGTTCTGGCTTAAAGTGACGTTTAGCCATTGTTGTGGGGTTGTTGTTATTTACTGGCATGAAAAAATAACAGCCAACATCACCGTTTATTATATTCACTCGGAACATTTTTTTTTTGAAACAACATAAGCCAGCAAACATTTTAATCTTCGTTTTTAAGTCTGCAATAAATGAAATCTTGGATTGAGGTTTGATGCAATAATTGCATTTTAATGGAGTCTTGACTCTTTGCTCACGACTTTGCTGAATCTCTATGGGTTTGGATGTGTTCAGGTCAGAGCTTGTTGAGTTCCGGGGTACACTGATGGCTGATATTCTTGATAAATTGATGAGATGCTCCTTATGTGAAATGCATCAATCTGCTAGCCCGTTGGAAAAATTGATTAGGATTTTATGTGGTTTGGAATCTTTGGCCCTCTAGTTGCAATGTTAGAATTAGCGGCAGGGTATATGGAGATGAGAAAAGGTTAGGTTAATGAGAGAGGACAGAGGCGCTGGGAGAATTCATCAGAATATTGCGTAGTTAGCAACCCTTGGGGGTCTACTATTGTTGTAGATCAAAAACTCAACGGGAAACGGGTACCACCTCTCTTTTTGGTGGAAATAGAGCATCTTCTTTGTGATTGCCTGGCTCTTAGGTTAGGTTAGGTTAGGTTCAAGCGTTAGCTTTGATACAAAACTCACTTGAGAATGTATAGTTCCTGTACTGCATTCAATCGAATTCATCGAAGAAGTCAGCGCAATGGCTGTATGGCTCTTAATAGTAGAAGTTTTAATACCCTGGGTAAAGGTTATCCATTGGGAGACGATATTCAAGAACTCCTGACATTTATTATGAGCCAATGTATTCCTCTGCATACTGCCAAATGGTGATCACATAACAATGACAGCACAGCCATAGCGCTATGAGCTGAAGGGGTGATTTTTTATAAAAATACGGCCCAATGACATCTTCAAATCAAAATCCGTCGTAAACAGTGATTTTTCGCGATACAATAGCTTGTCATCTATAGCTTCTGAGTTCGATGACTCCTTTATATGACAGTTATGCTTATTGACATTAACAAAGAATAAGAAATAAGCTTCACTAATAAAAAACTTTTGTTGAAAAAATCTGGTTGGAAACCCTTTGCTCCTGCAAACATTCAGCATATTTATATGATGGATTATTGGAAGTAAAAATCCAAAGAAGAGTATGCCTTAAGATGAATCCACATGCTGATAATGTTATAGAATCGACAAATTCGATGATAATCAATTCTAACGAGAATTATTGTTCAATTTACCCTATACAAAAGTATAATTAAATTAAAATTTCTAACCTAAATAATATATAAAGAAGCGAAAATAATAAATTGGAGTAAAAAAATCAGTTTTTTCCAGTTTAAAATTGATCAAATTCCAATTTCAAAACTGAATCTATAAGTTGTTTGATATTCGTATTGATTTTTTGCTTTTTTAAGTAACTTGAAACACCCACCTGCCACACACGAGCCAAAAGCTTTATCACTAAATATATAATAAGGTACATATATCTCTCTATAAATAGTATCATTTTTCTATCCCATATTTAATGCTGCTCAATTATCTCGTAAAAACTAGGTATTTGTTTGTATAATTATATGTTAAAGAGGAGAGATTGGTATAACATTAAAAAGTATCTGAAAATATATAAGAGATCTATCCCACCAACAATATTCTTTGAGTGGCTAATAGTTTACCCACTCTGTCTCCTACTAGAAACTCTAGCGTTTTCAGCTTCGTTTTTCAATTATTTTTTACCTCCATAAAAACATCATAAATGATCTTACAACGGTCGCATAGTTATCAATTTATCTAGTAACTATTTTAGGGGCCTCGCTGTTCGTTTTTTATCCATACCATATATGATGTGTCCTACCAGTCTCGATACTCTGAGAATATCAGAAAATATAGGCCGGAAAGTCCCTGCACAGGATAAGTCTCCTAACGTTTATGCGATCCCGACAGCCGGACCGACTGCTGAAGAAAAGAGCAGGGGATAATAGCGGACCCGCCCGTCATGTATATATGATCAAGTAAGCGATAACATATGAAAAAAATAAAATTTATGGAATATTTCTTACTAGCGAATGCTATCCCTACGTATGCAGAACGTCATGTTTTTGAAAAGTGGAGGTAAGTCTCAGAGGGGGAAAAAAAAGCTATAAAGAACGTTTTTTAAATTGATCGTTTTGTTGTTTACATCTTTACAGGCAGAAGCAATGGCACAGGTTCCACAGTTCATTTACATATCAGTTCCATGGTGATCCTCGGGCCACTTTTGCTCAATTCTTTGGCTCCGCAATCCATTCGCTTCATTCTTCGATATGGGTGATAATCTATTCGATAAGAATGTTTTCGATTTGGATACAGAACATGATTTCTTTTCATCACCATTGGCGGCTTGGGTTCTAGACATGGTCTTGGCGGCGCCTTCAGGTAAGTTAAATATTTGTTTTAACGTTAACTTATAAGTCGGTTGCTTTAAATAATCCAGAAAAGGCCTTCATTTAGATCACATTCATTCAATTTTCATACACCATTCAAAAAGGAGAAACAACAAGATCCACCCGTTGAGCATGATCTCTATGTAACGCTGGAAGAAATCTATCCATGGCTGTATTAAGAAAATGAAAATCTCAAGGCGTGTCCAACAGCCAGGATGGCACCTCACAAAAGGAAGATAAATGCGTTAGCATATCGATAAAACCGGGCTGGAAATCCGGTACAAAGGTGACCTTTCAAAAGGGGCATCAAGCACGGGTAAAATACCAGCCGATATTGTGTTCATAATACGTGATAAACGCATCCATGTTCAAGCGTGAGGGTAGCGATTTAAGATATACAGCCTAACACTTAAACAGGTAAGTGCCTAGTACTGTAGTTTTTTAGTAAGCCATGCAACAATTTAATAACAAAAATTCTCACACTTATTGTTCGTACACAAAAAAATGTCAAAATCTTGTTAATTTAGTGTATAAAGTTATTTACCATATTAGACAACAGCTGTAGCTGTAACCATGCAAGCAAGCATTCGTTCTTAATTTGATCAATAATTCGTTATTATTTCATTTCATTTCATTATTGTGTTTTTTGGTTGTTTTTTTTTTGTATCGCTTCTAAAGGCAGTTTTTCCGAATTAATCAATGACACTATTGTTGTTGTTTCTCATTTTTTTTTTTTTTGTAATAAAGTTTACATTTTTTTCCTATCGCAAGCTACATATCGCTGTCGTTGTGTTAATTTTTCAAAATATTTTTATGGTCAACCAATCAAAGTTGATGCGGATTTTTTATTTTTTTTTCACTTTGATTTCAACTCAACTCAACAAAATAACAACAACAACAATTAAACAAAAAAAAAAAATCATAAAAAAAAAAAAATTGTCAATTCATGTGAATTTTTCTCGTCAGTTTTGATGGCCAGTATTTAACATGATGATGGAGTGTATTTGTTTCGTTTTCATTTGTTTTGTTGGATTTGTAATGACATGGAGTATGTTTTCTATGGACTCTAGTCTGTCTCTCTACTCCACTTTAGTTCAGCTGGACGACAACAAGATTTAGCCAAAATTGATATCGTTGGCTCGTTTACTTTTTTTTATTGCTCTTGCCTTTATTGTGAACTTCTTTATTTTTTTTTGTTTCTCGTTAACTGTTCTGTTTTTTTTATTTTTACTGTTGTCGTTGATGGTCTAAAATAAACATTTTTTTGTAGATTTTTTTATTTTGATTTTTAGTGTTCTGGCTTAAGTGACGTTTTAGCCATTGTTGTTGGGGTTGTTGTTATTTACTGGCATGAAAAAATAACAGCCAACATCACCGTTTATTATATTCACTCGGAACTTTTTTTTTTGAAACAACATAAGCCAGCAAACATTTTAATCTTCGTTTTTTAAGTCTGCAATAAATGAAATCTTGGATTGAGGTTTGATGCAATAATTGCATTTTAATGGGTCTTGACTCTTTGCTCACGACTTTGCTGAATCTCTATGGGTTTGGATGTGTTCAGGTCAGAGCTTGTTGAGTTCCGGGGTACACTGATGGCTGATATTCTTGATAAATTGATGAGATGCTCCTTATGTGAAATGCATCAATCTGCTAGCCC
The DNA here is from genome assembly GCA_005959815.1 of Sarcophaga bullata. NCBI lineage: Eukaryota > Metazoa > Arthropoda > Insecta > Diptera > Sarcophagidae > Sarcophaga > Sarcophaga bullata. The sequence continues at coordinate 101,201 of QOCX01000004.1, forward strand.
GTTGGAAAAATTGATTAGGATTTTATGTGGTTTGGAATCTTTGGCCCTCTAGTTGCAATGTTAGAATTAGCGGCAGGGTATATGGAGATGAGAAAAGGTTAGGTTAATGAGAGAGGACAGAGGCGCTGGGAGAATTCATCAGAATATTGCGTAGTTAGCAACCCTTGGGGGTCTACTATTGTTGTAGATCAAAAACTCAACGGGAAACGGGTACCACCTCTCTTTTTGGTGGAAATAGAGCATCTTCTTTGTGATTGCCTGGCTCTTAGGTTAGGTTAGGTTAGGTTCAAGCGTTAGCTTTGATACAAAACTCACTTGAGAATGTATAGTTCCTGTACTGCATTCAATCGAATTCATCGAAGAAGTCAGCGCAATGGCTGTATGGCTCTTAATAGTAGAAGTTTTAATACCCTGGGTAAAGGTTATCCATTGGGAGACGATATTCAAGAACTCCTGACATTTATTATGAGCCAATGTATTCCTCGCATACTGCCAAATACAACAACCCCAACAACAATGGCTAAAACGTCACTTAAGCCAGAACACTAAAAATCAAAATAAAAAAATCTACAAAAAAATGTTTATTTTAGACCATCAACGACAACAGTAAATAAATAAAAAAAAACAGAACAGTTAACGAGAAACAAAAAAAAAATAAAGAAGTTCACAATAAAGGCAAGAGCAATAAAAAAAAGTAAACGAGCCAACGATATCAATTTTGGCTAAATCTTGTTGTCGTCCAGCTGAACTAAAGTGGAGTAGAGAGACAGACTAGAGTCCATAGAAAACATACTCCATGTCATTAACAAATCCAAACAAAACAAATGAAAACGAAACAAATACACTCCATCATCATGTTAAATACTGGCCATCGAAAACTGACGAGAAAAATTCACATGAATTGACAATTTTTTTTTCTTTCCAACACTTTTTATGATTTTTTTTTTTTTGTTTAATTGTTGTTGTTGTTATTTTGTTGAGTTGAGTTGAAATCAAAGTTGAAAAAAAAATAAAAAATCCGCATCAACTTTGATTGGTTGACCATAAAAATATTTTGAAAAATTAACACAACGACAGCGATATGTAGCTTGCGATAGGAAAAAAATGTAAACTTTATTACAAAAAAAAAAAAAAAATGAGAAACAACAACAATAAAGTGTCATTGATTAATTCGGAAAAACTGCCTTTAGAAGCGATACAAAAAAAAAACAACCAAAAAACAACAAATAATATGAAATGAAATGAAATAATAACGAATTATTGATCAAATTAATGAACGAATGCTTGCTTGCATGGTTACAGCTACAGCTGTTGTCTAATATGGTAAATAACCATTTATACACTAAATTAACAAGATTTTGACATTTTTTTGTGTACGAACAATAAGTGTGAGAATTTTTGTTATTAAAATTGTTGCATGGCTTACTAAATAAACTACAGTAGCTAGGCACTTACCTGTTTAAGTGTTAGGCGGGCTGTATATCTTAAATCGCTACCCTCACGCTTGAACATGGCATGCGGTTTATCACGTATTATGAACACAATATCGGCTGGTATTTTACCCGGTGCTTGATCGCCCTCCTTTTGAAAGGTCACCTTTGTACCGGATTTCCAGCCCGGTTTTATCGATATGCTAACGCATTTATCTTCCTTTTGTGAGGTGCCATCTGGCTGTTGGACACGCCTTGAGATTTTCATTTTCTTAATACAGCCATGATAGATTTCTTCCAGCGTTACATAGAGATCATGCTCAACGGGTGGATCTTGTTGTTTCTCCTTTTTGAATGGTGTATGAACATTGAATGAATGTGATCTAAATGAAGGCCTTTTCTGGATTATTTAAAGCAACCGACTTATAAGTTAACGTTAAAACAAATATTTAACTTACCTGAAGGCGCCGCCAAGACCATGTCTAGAACCCAAGCCGCCAAATGGTGATGAAAAGAAATCATGTTCTGTATCCAAATCGAAAACATTCTTATCGAATAGATTATCACCCATATCGAAGAATGAAGCGAATGGATTGCTGGAGCCAAAGAATTGAGCAAAAGTGGCCCGAGGATCACCATGGAACTGATATGTAAATGAACTGTTGGAACCTGTGCCATTGCTTCTGCCTGTAAAGATGTAAACAACAAAACGATCAATTTAAAAAACGTTCTTTATAGCTTTTTTTTCCCCCTCTGAGACTTACCTCCACTTTTCAAACCATCTTCACCGTATTTATCATATACTTCACGTTTATTTTTATCTGATAACACTTCATAGGCTTCGGCGACTTCTTTGAATTTCTCTTCAGCATTGGCGGCTTTATTCTTATCGGGATGATAACGTAACGCTAGTTTCCTGTAGGCTTTTTTTATTTCATCATCGGTGGCAGTCTTGGGTATGCCCAATGTTTTATAATAATCCTTAGCCATTATATATGTATTGTATGTCTGTGTATTTTATTATTTAATATTTTATGTACCAATCTCTCTCTTTAACAATTATCACTCAAATATAGTTCGAATGCTTAATTATATGGTATATAGGGGGAGACCTTATAACTTATATTGCAGGTGGTGGTTTCAAGTAATACTTAAAACTGCAAAAAAACAAACAAACAAACAACTTCAACATTAGTTTGAATTAAAAATTTTAAACTGAAAAACTTTTTACCAATTATTCCTTTAAAGCTTAGTTAATTAAACTTCTTTCTTAATGAACAAAAATCTCTTGTTTAAACAATTGATTCCTTAATATTATTTCCATTCAATATTATATTGTCCAGCAATAAAAGCATCTTTTTTTTACAACCAACGTCTGACGTCAACAGGTAAATTTCGAAGATTTTGTTTTTGCCGATTTCAATGCAATTTTGTTGATGCTGCTGCTTCTTTAACTGAAAGTAGGCCAACAAAAATCGTAAAAATAAAAAAAAAATTTTCAAAATAAACTTTACAAATCCTTCAAAAAAATAAATAAAATTTCAATTATAAAAAAAGCCCGAAAATAAACTTTTTGACAAATAAATTTCAAGAGCAATAGTCGATATTTTTTTAGAACACGAGCAAAGTTTACACAAAAAAATAAAATAATTTTATAAATAGTACTTTTTGTTATTTATGCGATATAAAACGGTATTTTTTTATAAAATATACAAAAAGTACTGAAAAGGTCGCTTACACAGAAAAATATTTTTGAGGTGGCTAAAGTTTACCACTCTGTTTACTAGAAAACTAGCGTTTTCAGCTTCTGTTTTTCAATTATTTTTTATTCCCCATAAAACACATACTACGGTCAGAAAGTACTTTTCTGTTATTTTTAGTCGATTTTCGTTTTTTTCCACTATTTTGTTTCAGTTTTACAATTCAAATAGGCCGGAAGTCGCCGTAGTCTAATAGGTAATGTGTTGGCTTATTAGACGAAAGGCCAGGGTTCGAATCCCCGGTCAGAAATCAAAAACGAAATATGAAAAAAATATTTCTTCAGCGACTTCCCCTCAGCAGATTTCTGGCAAAAACTCTGAGAGTAAATAAAATTGCCATGAAAAGTTTCTCAAAAAATCTGTCGTTCGGAGTCGACTTTAAACTGTAGGTCTCGCCACTCATGTATAAAATTAACCCACACAACATAAGTGGTGTGAAAAGCTAGACCGTAATCTTAACTGAAGTGTTGTAATGGCCAAATTATGTATTATGTATGTATAGGCCGAAATATCGGCCAATCTATCGTGCTATCTTTAGGACTGTTGTATTTAGTATAGTGACAAGGAGATGGGGATGTGTTCATTGACACACAATCTTCATTCTAACATTTCTATGAATCCCATCCCATACTCACGAGGTGGAGTAAGGAGACTCCTTGGAAGATGAGATGTAAGCCTCTGTTCCCTTATGGTATACCATAGCTCCATTGGCATATCGTATTTGACAGCCCGACTCAAAATTGATAGAGTCCTACAAACATTGCCTAATTCCAGATTTTCTTAATATGCCTCTGCCAACTTAGATACCTTGTCGAACCTGTCCGCTGCTTTTCGGTGTCAGTAAGTAAACCTCTCTATCTTATATGACATTTATTTAGATTGTATCAATGCCGTCCAAGTTCAGAAAAGTCTCCTCATTTCTTTATTTTCCCACTATGCGCCAAATATATCTTTCCAAAGCCATTTTCTCATGCCACCATCTTCTCTTCTATGGCCTTAGTAGTGTGAGGGTCCACAAAACCATCTGCCTGTTAATTGTACTAAATTCCTACATGCATGTGACCTATTAACCTTTTATGGCCTTAGTAGTGTGACAGTCCACTGCTTGGCAAAACCATTGTACTAAATTTTTACATGATCTGGTATAGACCTATGACCTATTAACCCTTTATGTGCATTAAATTGGGCATATATTTCGATGGCATAATACGATAGCATATACGAGTTATAGTCGCCGAACTCTAGTTGGTAGTATGTTGGCTTTTTAGACGTGCTGTCTTAAACAGATTTCAGATTTTACAGATTAACAGATTTTAGATAAGTCGTAAGTACTTTTTTGATATGCCATTAGGAAATAAAAATTTCCTTTGAATTAATCAAAAAAGGAATTTCAAACTAAAACATCTGATAAATATTTCCGGCTATAAGCCAAATTGCAGCACTTTCTCTTACTTGACCTTGGATATGCCTAATGTATTACCATCTCCACGTATGAGTAATAATCGCAAGAAATATTAATTAATATTACTCATACGTAAATTATGTAAAGAATAAGAAAATATGTATGGAAATTTGTAATTAATTTAAATTAGAATTTTCTCTCAAATGGTGATATACACTTCGAAATGCCTAATAATTCTTAATTCATGTATAATAATTTTTTGGACTAAAAATAACGATTGGAAATAATATTTCTTTTTTTCTCAAGTGCCCCCTACTCGCTTTACATAATAAAACAAAATCGAAAAAAAAAAATGTTTTCCTTTCTTTCTTTCTTTCTTTCATGCTGCATATTTTGTTAAAAATAATATTCTTTTTGGCCGCTAATAAAATATATAAGAAAACGTCAGCAAAATGTTTATTTTTATTGTCAAAAAAAAAAAAAAGAAAAAAAATTTTTGTATTTTATTTTATTTCGTTGTGTTTTTCTTTCGTCTTCTCTTCAATTTAGTTTTTCTTAATGAAATTTTTGTTCTGAAATATTTTTCAAGTTTTGATCTTTTTGCGTGGGTTTTGCCATGAAGTACAAGATTTTTATTGTTCGTTGAGATTGTCGACAAAAATAAAACAATAATTTTAATGATGATCACGATCGTCATTATGTACATACATAGATCGTGGCAAAATAGTTTTCACAATTAAAAATTTCTTTCAAGCAAAAAGTACTTTCGAATGGCTTTGTAAAAATAAAAAGAAGAAAAATTATTTTCAATGTAGTTGTAGTTGTAGTTAACGAAACTATGACGTTGATTATTATGATTTGTAAGCAAAAGAAATCTCTTTTTAGATAAATTAATGAAAGACTTGTTAACAGATTTATGAGATTTTTTTTAATTTGTTGAAAATATGTGTCGTAAAAAGTACCTTTTATCATATCTTTGAAACGAATCAAAAAAATTCTCTTTCCTACCAAAAAGTACCAAGACAACTGAAAGCATAAATGAATTTAAATGTTTCATGAAGAATAAATGAATCTTACATTCACATCATTAAGACCCTTTAATCAGGATTACTACCTAAATTCTCACTCCACTTATGTCTGTGTGTGATAACTTTACACGTGAATGGCTGAGCCTACAGTTTAAAGTCGTCTCCGAACAACAGATTTTTGACACAATTTTCATGGCATGAAATCTGCTGACAGGAAGTAGCCAAAGAAATATTTTTTCATATTTCGTTTTGTTCGAAATGTTTGAGCGAGGCTTTTGAACCATGTTCTCTCGTTTATCAGTATGGCGAAAAGTAAATGCCTAGCATATGTTAAAGATATCGATACGAAAACGCACTCCTTGTGGCATTATCCAGCATTGGTAAGCTCAAGATCCCAATATATTATGGTGCCATCCATACAAGGCATAACTCATATCAGAGAAGTAGACTGGAAGTTAAGAAAGTCTGTACAGGATACAGACTTCCTATAGAAAGTAAGCTAGTGTTCTTAAATAGTGAACGCACATCAAACCTACACGATGGCTTAGGCATATGACGATAGATATGAGACCCTTTGTTGTACTTCTCTCCTCCAAGATTCATATCTGCCTAGTAAATTACGGCAACGTTCCCGTCAATATAAAATTATGAACCCTGTTTATTCAAATTCCTTTATAAAGGTACCTTATATAGTCTGATTAGTTTACTATCTTTGCAGCATAAATTTTTTTTTAATTAAAATTATTGCAAAATAAAGTTTTTTTCGTTTTGTATTTAAGTTTGTAGCTGTGAAAACTTTTCATAAACTAGTATGTACATATGTACATACATCTGAAAGTGCATCAAAGTGTTTGTATGTCTTGTATCTGTCTATTGAAATGTTTACAAAGTTTTCAATATTTGTCAGATGTCACGAATTGACAATATGCCCATTATAAAAATGATTAATGTCAAGTACCCAAATACGTGTAGATTTAATTAATTACTTATTTATCGTATATCATCATACTATATTATATATATGTATATATATGTATGTATGTATGTATGTATGTATGTATGTGTACATATTGAATAGTAAAATTCTACATAAATTCATACATTAGTTACAGAGGCAGAGGACTATGGCTTAAAAGACAGAATAAATATTAAAGGGTTTCAATTAAATTATGATACAAAACAATTAATAAAACATTATTTCAACAATAAATTACTTTAGAGATTTGTACACTATTGGCATAAATAATTGAAAAACGAAAATATTTTTGTTTTTTTTTTATTTTAAAATTTTTCATTTAAACTCGTAAATCTTTTCATCTTTATATGGCAACCCAACAAAAACTCTTGTTGTACATCCATACATACCTGCCTACATACTACATACGAGTACATATTTTAAAGATTTTAATCTTTTTGACATTTTCTGTCAATTGTCACAAGTGAAACATGTGTAATATTTCAGAATTTTTCGTACGTACGTATTTTCGGTTGCGATTGCCACTGATTAAATGAATTTTAAATTTTAATTTTTTTTTCTCTCTTGATACCCTACACCATCATGGCTGGTGATCGCTTAATCTTTGGAATATTATTTTTTAATAAGAGTTTAATTCTTTAATTTAATTTCATTTTTATCAATCAATCAATGCTTACCAGCTAAGCAGTAAACTATTAATGTATTGTAGCTGATTCTAGAATAACGGGGTTGCCAAGTGTAGTTGTCTAGAACCAACATATGCTGGTCAAGTATTAGAGTTATTGCTTTGTGTTGATGTATTTGGTTATTGTATTCAGTTGCTCTACTAGATTCTTTTATCAGACGATGTGATGCTGCCAAGCCTAAATTACTCATAATCCAGTGCCGTTGTGGCCTAGTTAGTATTGTGTTGTAAACTTCAAGTGCCAAGGTCCACCAGTAACAGGGTTGTAGTGTAGGTAGTAGTCTAGTCCCAGTCATGTAGGCAACCTTCTTAATTTTGAAACAGAATAAAATTTCCGGAACTAACTTTAGTGAACATGGATTTTTTATATCCCTTATGCTAGAGAGTGATCGAGATCGAGATCATACTACAGCTGTATGAAAATAACATATTTGTTCAAACTTTTTCCAGTCTTCTAGCAGAACCTTAAATCAGGCGTTCAGGCTGGAGAAAAAACCGTATTTCGCCCCACTTTTGAATGCAATTTGAAATGCACACAACAAGAGTGATGTGAGAAACTATGCCGTGGTCCGGACTAAATGTCTTGGATTTATTGAACTTGCCAATTTTTGTTTGTCAATCGGTTTGTTTTGTGAAAGTTAAATGATTGATCTGTGTGGTTCACTTTATGGCATATCTCTGGAAGTCGTTATGTACACTTCTGAAGGCAAACCACAGACATTTATTTTCTATTTCGATCGCTATAGACCAAGCACTGAAATGTTTTCATAGCCTATTATTTATTACAACCCTTGGCCACATTTCCAAAATTCTCTAGAGGTTTTGTTTTTTAAAGATTTGAAGCTTGTGCATGTTTCCAAGTACTTTATTTGATGTTTCCCAGTTATATAGGCGCCCTAAAACTAAGATCATATCTATGGCGGCATGATCCTACCCATTAGCTTCTATGGTGTCTCCTCAGCTACTCTAAGCATTAGTTTAAGCCTTTTAAGATAACATTTAGCCTAGCTAATTATCGTTTTAAATCGAATCATTAAAGTGAGTAACTTTTTTGATGAATTGCCGATGACAGTAAAAATTTTAGTCATCGTTTCATTTTGTGACACACGTCGGAAACAGCCTATTTAAGATATAATATAGACAAGCTAGTGATCAATTTAGATTGAATCATTTAAGTGAATAAGTGTGCCAGCTAAAGTTTTTTGTAAACGTTTCGTTTTATGATAAAACATCATTCTATAAGAGAACACGGGTAATATAAAATATTTTTTCTAAATTTAAGACAAAAAATATTTCGATAGGCATTCTAAAGCGGTGAAAGACAGATTAAATTTGCATGCGATGATCTAATGTGAAAGCTCTGCCAAGGAAAAATATTTAAACGATGAAAAATTTACCCTAACTATTGGATAAAGAAGGCATTAATTTCAAAAAGTTTTTTATATTTACAGTAGGGTATCACACAGTCGACTTGCTACCAAAATAAAATTATTTTTTTTGTTCATTTTCATTTACTTTTGTTTTATAAATACTTGCACAAAGTGTTACTTCTGTATGACATTGTTTGCCTTGCCAAAAAGTAAAACAAAAATTAAAAAAAACACACACACACATGCACAGAAATTGTGTTTAATTAAAACTTTTGTAATTTCATTTCATTTCATTTCTTTTCATTTTTTATTTGATTATTAATGTTTAATGTTTTGTTTCCTTAACCCGCATACACTCATACGTGAATAGGCCTATAGAACAGAGACACAACAACGAAAGGATTTCTTTGCCAGCATTCCCCAACGAAATTGATTTTTTTTCTTTTTTTTTATTTTATTTTATTTTTTTTTTTTTTTTGTACATGTTTCTTCGTTTTTTTATCATTTAATGAGATCACTGCTACTTAATTAAATAAAGATTTTTTTTTTGCATTCTGCCACGTACTCTCTCGTACTATTTATGCTACTTGCCGCATATATCATTCATCGGTGTTGCACATTCACACGAACACTTTTATTTTCATTCAAATTCATTGGCTCTTATGTTAGTCGTTTTTGTATTTTCGTTCTTTTTTTAATTCTTTTTTGATTTGATTTGTGTATTCGTAGGTTTGACTATATGTTAACCCTTGCATGGTATGAAGAGTTTTGAAAGGAAACTTTAGAGATAAGTGAGCATAGTTTCTGTCGAACATAAATGATTTAAATTCCTTCTAAATGTCCTATAAAGTATGAATTTTAAACTCCTAATTTTTTTATTCTATGAAAACCATTCATTGTCTACCCTTAAAGGGTTAATTTTTGTTTAACAATATTTTCTTTCGTCTTACAACTGAACTCAACACACCATATACACTCTTAAGTTAAGTTAAACATTTGCGTTCCTCAGTTTAATGTTGTAAACTGATAAATTAAAACAAAATAAACAAAAAAAAAAAAAAAAAAAACAATAAAAATCTGTTAAAAAGTTTTATGAAATGCTATTGCGTACGCACGCATATTTCCTATACACAAAAATAGCAGTGGCATCAGCAATGGAAATGCTCATCATAGTACGCATTCATATGTATAGCAGCCATGGAGTTCAGTTCGTAATTAAACAATTACGCACTTAAAGTCATTAATTTATGATATCAACTGTACGAGAAGTATACGGAAAATAAACGGAATTTGTTTCTTTTTTTTTAAAAATTTTCTTGAATTTACAATTATTTCTTCAAATTTATTAGCGCGCACACCTATAAACATGAACCATGAATTTCAATTTGTGTTCGAAAGAAGTTTAAAAGTAAAACACGGGTACCAGAAAAGAAGAAGAAGGAAGTAATTGATATAATTTATGGACGAAATTAAAAGTTATTGACTATCCACGAAAATGTTGTTACGTGATTTTTATATTCCTTTTTGGTACTGTGGACTATCACCATTTGTCTTTCTTCATCTTCTTCTTATTAAGTCTCTGATTTGCTTAATTTGTTAAACAAGTTTTTTTCCGCTAAGTATAACACGGTTGCTTAGAAACATTGGTCTACATGAGTTGTAGTTTGCTGTTTGAACTAAATTCGAATGTAGCACGCGGTAGACACGTTGAAGAGGGAGACCAACCATAACATTTCAGAGCCTTATGCCTGTCGGCATATACAAAGACCTCTATGGTGGCTTGTTGTGTACTCACCATTTAGAGGTACCAACCATATTTTGCTTTAGGAAATCTATGTCCTGTTCAAACTTTCTTAGCTCTGTACGATGATTATGTTTGGTATGTATCCTGCCAAAAATGTACGGATCTTGAGCTTACGAAGGCCGGGCATGATTCGCGGCCTTGCATTCATTATTATAACCACATCTTTGCAGTTCAAATGTACACGCAAGACAGAGTTTCCCGTAAGTACACTCATCAGTGTGCTGAACTTGCCTTTGTTTACTGTTGCTCAATGGTTTTTCTCTCAATAGAATCGCTTTAGAATATCTTTGCAATTCTTCCTCTGTGCCGCATACAATTCCACAATAGTCTGAAGTTTCCATAAACATTTAAAACCTGATTTTTAATTCTTTAAAAGCCACGGAATTAGGAGTTATCCAGGCTTATGTTCTGTAATTCTCCAAATCGGTATTTCCGCTGTGAGTATTTATTATAAATTGATGATCCTTGATGATCTTTAGTGACTTTCAAAGCTTAAGTGACTTTCTTAAGCTTACCAAATTTGAAGTTAAAACTCTGAGGGAGAGTAAATAAAATTGCCATGAAAAATACTCTTAAAAATTTAACGTTCGAAATCGATTTTAAACTGTTCTGCAACTCATGTATAAAATTATTACACACAACATAAGTGGTGCGAGAAGCTAGGTCATGATCCTAAATGTAATATTAGTTGTAATGACCAATTAAATACGTAGGTATTTAATATTAACATTAAACTTGGCTTCTAAGTTGAGTGTAGAGTAAAGAGTTTGTCTAGAGTTAGATTTAATCTTTCCTAGCTTTTACACACCGTTTCATCAACCGTTACCTTCCACTAACAAATTAAATCTGGTTGAAAAAATTAGCTTGCCATGATGTTACATTACAAGATAGAATATTCAAAATAGATTTCTAATTAAAAAATCAAGTAAAATTAATAAATCTTATGACAGGCAATAGATTTAAATGAATTTGGGTAGATAATTGGCTGTAATTAGTTTTCCATCACAAATGCTAGTAATTTGAATTGAATTCGGACTATGATTGACGTTTTTTTAATTAAAAAATTGTGAAATGCTTGACGGGATTAGAATCTAATGGCCAATGAAACCGATATAGCACGGTCAACTGTAATCTTTTTACTTGAAAATATTACCATTGCGCCCACATAAAAAGAAAGGTCACCTTTGACTACAACACTCACAAAATAACAATAAAATTTGATCCTTTATAATTATTTTTCATACAAAAAAGGGGTAAATTTTTCTTCTTTTTTTTTTGAAATTAAGACCTGATGGTCAAACAGTTTTAAACAGTTTTCAACATCTGTTAACAATATCAATTACACAGATTAAGATAGACAATGTAAAAGTATAAAAAAGGAAGATGTTGACAAGGGGACGGAAAGTGATGAACAAAAGAACAAAAAAAAAAAACTCAAAGTCATTATAATTTTAATAAATTTGTCTTAATTTAAATGAACTTTGTTTGCTTCACGATACCCCTTTTCGGCCAATGGAACAAATTCATGATGGCGTTTGTAACAATTAGAAAAATTTACTCAAATAATATGCTGCCCACTAAATGAAGGTCATTTTTTAATTCGTTTATGCCAATTCAAATTGAGTTTTTTTTTTATTATTTTGTTTGTTTAGATTGCCTTTTCGTAATTAGAGGGTTATTAGCTGACCCAATTAATTATGAGAATAGAATGGCAAAGAAAAAAAAATTATTTTTTTAATAAAAATTGTTGAAAAGAAGCAAAAGCATAAACAACAACAAAAACATATTGTATCTCTTTTGTGCTTAATTTTTTTTATTAATATTTGAAGAAATTAACAAAAGAAGTATTTTTTTTTATTTTGTTTTTGTTTTTGGAAATTTCTAAAATAATGTGTGAATTAAATTCATTGAAAGAAATGATTTTTTTCTGTACAGAACAGCTTCTGTGAATTATATTTTAAGCAGGACAGTTATGGGTTAAGGTCAGTCATTGAAATTTCTTATTCAAATTGAATATTTCGTTTGTTTTTTTTTCTTAATTTTTTTTTTTTCTTAATATTTATTTTTTATATTAAAATTTTGATGAATATCTATGCCCTCTTATGCATTTTTTGACAATTTAATGGAAGACTTTTAAACTAAGTAAACTAAGTTTTATGGTTAAAAAAAACAACAACAATAACAAAATAGAAAGTTAATGTTTATAATTAATCAAATAAATAAATCTTAACTGCTACAAGCGTATCAAATTCGTTAGACGCCAAACAATACAGTCACCACTTTTGGTCACAGTAATGTTTAGTTCGACTAGAAGTAGAAATTTGAAAATCATGGCAATCATCTTCAGTAATAAAAATTTCATCATTTTACCAGCCATTTACCAGCTGGACTTTCGATAATATCATATGATGCTAAGGTGAATTCTGAAGATAATAAATTCTTTGTATATAATACAACATAAAAATGAAATGTTGTAGTACTTTTCCAACAGTTGGCTTTTGCGTTGTGTAAATTACACTGTCTAAGTATGATTGAATAACGTTGAATGGTGTTGTTGTAAGCCATAAGGATAAAATTGTGAACTAAATATTGAAAGCAAAGTCACCGTAATCTAGTAGATAGTGTGTTGGTTTATTACTTGTAAGGCCACGGTTCAAGCCCCAGGTCAAGCATCAAAACGAAAATATGAAAAAAAAATTTTTTCGACAACTTCCTCTCAGCAGATTTCTGGCAAGAACTCCGAGAATAAATCAAATTGCCATGAAGTTTCTCAAAAAGAATCTGTCGTTCAGAGTCGACTTTACACTGTAGGTTCCGCCACTCATGTATAAAATTAACACACACACTGTAAGTGGGGTTAAGCCGCCGCAGTCTAGTAGGTAGTATGCTGACTTATTACTCGAAGGGCATGGTTCAAACCCCAGGTCAAACATCAAAACGAAAATATGAAAAACAAATTTCTTCGGCTACTTCCTTTCAGCAGATTTCTGGCAGGAAATCATGAGAGTAAATAAAATTGCCATGAAAAGTTTCTCAAGAAAAATCTGTCGCTCGGAGTCACTTTAAACAGTAGGTCCCGTCACTCATGTATAAAACTAGCACATAAAACATCAGTGGTATGAAAAGCTAGTTCGTAATCCTAACTGAAGGGTTGTAATGACCAATTATGTGTGTATGTGTATGTAAATATAGAAAGTTTTTGAGTTTGACAATCTTGTAAAAATTGGTGCTAGAAACAGAATCATGCATGAAACCAATAAGGCATTAATCTCAGAAGGAAGTATGCCAGGCTCTAGGCAGCATCCTATAGCCTGTATACTTAAAGGCAATACAATTTAATAATGCGACTGTAACTCTAGAAATTCCAGCCGACAAATAAATTTTTTATTCACCAGCAAATTTCTTTTTTTTTTTTTGCATGCTGCTTGCTAAGATTTTACCGAAAAAATGTCGTGATATGATACGGGCTAAGGTCTTTTGCTATCTGCGGAATTCAAAACTGTTATTGAATTAAACGCATATGGTACTTCTGACAGATGCGATATAGGTTATGATAGAAGGTCTTAAATAATATTTCTTTTGAATTTTAAATACCTTTTTTAAAAAACAAACAAAAAGTTATTTTATTGATACAACATATTAGTAACAAACTGTAAATGTGTTTGAAAAACAACTGATAATACAGGGCTGGATTAAATTTAACACTTTCGTATTATGATATTTATTTTGCCATTATAATGGAAATTTGAAAAATGACCACCAAAAAAAATTTTAATAAAATTTTATTTTAAAAACAAAATTTACATATGCAAACACAGGAAAGAAAATCAAAAAACAAAAAAAAGAAACACTGGATATCGAATCGATTACAAATAATAAATAAACGATTTGTAATTGAGAGATAAAATTGACAAATAATTAATAAACACATCAGTAACCAAACATTAGAAGAGTATTACATGGAAGCTAAACAAATTAGTTTTATTTCATAAATAAATAAATAATTTATGAACACGATTACAATTTAATGCTTATTTAAACTGTGAAATTGAAACCAAAAAAAAAAAAAAAACAAACATGAGTCACAACTCCAGCTAAAGGTTAATAATAATAAAAATAAAAATAAAAAAAAAAAAAAATTTAATTATTATTTTTTTTTTGTTTGTTTTCAAGTTCATTAACATTTGATGTAGAAAAGGTCAGGTGTTAGTTATGATTAATAAATTTAATTCAAGATTTTTGAATTATTTTCTCTTATTATTGTTATTTTGTATTAAAATTTTTAGAAATTTTGAAACTTTTTTTTTTTTTTGATTTGCAAAATATTTCTCAATTCTATAGGAATTTATGTGTAGGCCTACGTCTGCATACTCTAACTACATTGAGGCACTTTCTAAAAAGCAAAAATATTGAGAAAAACTAGCATAGTTTTTGTTTTTGTAAAAAAAGCTATTTTTGGCATTTTATTAGTCATTTTGACAGAAATAAAAACAAATCATATTAACATCATAAATTAATGTGTGTTTCTAGTTTTGGGTGCCCTCTATTAAAAATTGTTTATAATACAAATTTACCGTGTGGTATGTATGTAACACCTACACATTTGAATATGAATTTCAGAATTTTTCCAAATTAAATTTAAATTTTCAAAATAAAAATTTCAAAACATTATTGTTTAAAAGACAAGTTAGTTTAATATTTTGATAGCTCAATCCCTAATACATCTTCATAAATTATAAACAAATATTATTACTGCACAATATTTTCTTTATGGGGGCCTATTTATTAATTTATCAAAAAATAATACCACAAAATAATTCTCTAAAACGAATTAATTTAAACAGAACCTCAGAAGATAACCCTCCTTGTCTACAATGTAGAGCACATCCCTTCGGATTTGATTAGCCAGCAGAGAGTTAAAACGATAATTTGTTCTCTAGCTGCACTATCCGTATTCCAACAGAAGTTTATTCCTGTCACTAATACTAAATAGAAATCGACATAGTCTAGTAGTTAATGTCTTGGCTTAGTAGACGTGAGGCCAAGGTTCAAACCCCAGGTCAGACATCTTCAACAAAACGAAATACGTAAAAAATATTTCTTCGGCAATTTCCCCTCAGCAGATTTCTCTGAGATCTATCGTTCAGAATCGGCTTTAAACTGTAGGCCCCGTCACTTATGTATAAAATTATAACAGACAACATGGTTGATGTTAGAAGCTATTTTGTAATCCTTACTAAAGGGTTGTAATAACTAATTATGTATGTAATGCTGCAAACAGATTCAAATCTAGTATCCGTAAACACTACTCCCTTCTTCCTCACATCGACTGGATAAGAAATAATCGTTAACTGATTTACACTGCATGATAGGGGAGTAGTCACCTCTTTTGGTCGTTTTTTGAACTATGGTTACTGGTCTTAGAGCTAACCTTGTAACTGAACAATTTCCAACTAATTCAGTCGCAATACAAAAAAAATCTTTTAACCCACGTTCAAACACTAACTTAACTTTTCAGTGCTTTATACTTTGCAAGTATTTTTCATTTGTTCTGCAAGTTTGCTAATTTCTAAACAAATTCAACTAGCGGGTCTGAAAACTATCGCCTAAAAGCAATAGGCTTTGCATTCTCTAAGTTTATAAGAAAACATGGCTTACCACCATCCTAAGTGGAGGACCCTCAGTCGACTTCGAACGACAGATTTTTGAGAAACTTTTCATTGCAATTTTTTTTTTACTGTCAGAGTTTTTGTCAGAAGACAGCTGAAAGGAAGTTGCCGAAAGAAATATTTTTTTTGTGAATTTCGTTTTGTGCGAGATGTCTAGACTGGATTTTGAACTACAAACTCAGATCTAATATGCCAACACACTACCAACTAGCCGACTGTGACTATACATAACTACAATATGAATAAATTCATTCATTCAATTGTTAGAAACTGGTCTGAAATATAAAATTAAATATTAAATCTAAACAAACTAAATATTTAAACTAAACAGAGCTATAGGAGTGAGTGTTTGAATATTTAATCTGAATTTATCTCATGAATATTTTTTTCTTTTTTTTTTTACTTTTGTTTTGTTTATCAAACAATTGTTGCTTAAATTTATGCAATAATAATAAATTTTTTAGAAATTAAAAAGAAATAAAAATCACACACACACACACTCAACGTTTAAATTCAGTTTTTCTATTTTTTTTTTGCATATTTCAACAGGAATTTGTTAATAATTTTTTAATAAATATTTTATTTCTTTATTTATTCGTATATATTTAGTAAATTTTATTTCCGTTTAAATTTTATTTGTCATGCAGTACTTATGTGTATTATAAAAATTATTTCATGTTTAGAAAAAAAAAAAAAATTTTTTTAAATTTTAAGTTAAAAATACAAAAAAAAATTTTTTTATGACAATAAGAGCCACTAGTTTTTTAAGTTAATTTTAATTCATAAATACTGATAATGTACTATGGTTTGTAAAGAATACAAGAGTAAGTACTTATTGTATAAAACGTAATGGTAATTCATTAATTATTATGATTTCATAGATTTCATTTCATAAATTTGAATTTCTTTTGCTTGGACTATGTTACAAAGTCGGTGATTTTATTATGGCTCCCACACATACACTAATTTCAATGCCATGATTTTTATTTCATTTTTTTTGTTTTAAATATTAAAGAAATCTATTTATAGAAAAATTTTTTATGATTGTCACCACCAACGTTTGTTTATAACAAATCCTATGCAAGCAGAGTTTTACGATTAAAATGTAATTGAAAGAAATTGCAAAGATTTTAAAAATAAAAAAAGAAATCTAAAGTTGGTTATGGGTTTTATTTCATTTCACAGTTCATATCGTATAAATATAATTCATAAAACTGTGGTAACACAATGGGCCCCATGTGACCAAAGTGTGTCTATGCAACTCTCTTAGATGGACAGCCATCTCTATCTACCTAATATAACTCATAATGCATTCTCAAATTCAATTTTATTCACAATTTTTAGCTATCAAACCTATGCTTTCAAACATAACTAGGCATTTGCACAAATTCATACATTAGGGGCTATCTATACCATTATTTACATTATGGACCTCTTTTCTAAACTAAAACGGTCCACCAAAACTATGATTATAAGCCACTTTTATCTTAAAATCTTTAGCAACTCCACCAACCAGATTTGAAATCAACAGAAAATAGAAATTTTTCATCAATACTATCAATGCTCTGAAATAAAATTGCCATTGGAAACTTCCTCAATTCTGTCTTTCGTTGTTGACATTAAACTTTAGTTCTTATCACTCCTGGAGGAAAATTACACACTCTACAATGGTGGCCTCAGAAGCTAAGTTGTAATCTT
>QOCX01000004.1:121068-133934 GCA_005959815.1 Sarcophaga bullata
ACGGCTCTTATTGATTAAATTTTATGTGTTTTTCTTTTTTTTTTTTTTTTGTTATTTTTTTTTATTTTGGGGCCAATATTTAATTTATTCCATCCAAAAAAATATCCCATATTAATCAAATGTGTGTGTGTTTGTTTGTTTGTTTTTTTTTTTATCGTAATCCTGTCAAATAAAAATAAAATTTAATTGAATTTAATGCATTTTAAATTAACTTGAAAATTATTTGAAAATGCAAATTTTTTTTCTTTCTTTTTTTCGGGTTTTTTTTTTTTGCTTCTTTGATTATAATTTCTCTTCCGCCAGTAGCTTGCCGTTGTTGTCATTGCAATGGAAAAATAAACAAAAAAAAATTTTATTTTGAAATAATAATTCAAACGTATAAGTGACTGACTAATTGAATATGATTTCAATAATACGGTTATACTCGTATTTGGTATGATTTAAAGCATTAGAATTTATTCTAAATCTACATACGAGGTTTGATGTGACATTTTTGGGAAATTGAACAGTATTCGTATACTTAGAGGTATTCTGTCAGTCCACTATATGTGGGATACTGTATTTTAAGGCGAGAGAGAGATCTATGTGGCGAGAGAGATCTAAAAGCCTAATTCATAGAGTTTTTCTAGCCTCTTCTCAAATTTCGGCTTTCAAACACAATAAAAGAAAACTTGCCTGTTAACAGAGACAGTGTTGCAGAGTCTTATGAAAATTTCAATGTAATAAGTGACGATTATAAAAGAAAAATCTAAGCACAATCAGGATCGAATTTGGTGTGTGTTTCCTTTTTGCTTTGTATGACTGACCATTTGAGGATTATCCACCCGTTAAGGCCTGTAAGCGTATGCTCAATTCAACTAGAACAGGAAGTACATAGGACGACACATAGCAATACTATCTAACAGTCGGATAGAGCATTCAGCTCACATGAGGTTGACAGAATATTAAAGCTGAATCAGCAAACTAGAACAGGAAATAAATAGAGCAACATACGGCAATACTATCTAGCAGTCAGACGGCCATCCGAGCATTCAACTCATATGTGGTTGACAGCGTATTAAAGCTGAATCAGCTAGGCAGGGTTGTATCCCATTTCATGTAGAAATTTGCCACAGTGACTAGATTGATCAGATTGTAAGTAGCTTCCACGTCTGTGGAAAGATAAAAAGTGATGGACACTGTTGTCTAGTCAAATGTAATTAATTGGTCATGACAACCCTTCAGCCAGGATCCCAACTTATCCCCTCACACCACCCATATGGTATGTTAATTTTATCCATAAGTGGCGGGAACTACAGTTTAAAGTCGACTACGAACGACAGACAGATTTTTGAAAAACTTTTCGTAGCAAACTGCTGAAAGAAGGTCACTTCACACACCACGCATGTTGTGTGTTAATTTTATTCATGATTGGCGGGACCTACAGTTTAAAGTTGACTCTGAATGGTAGGTTTTTAAGAAACTTCTAGTGACATACAGCTGAGAGAAAGTAGCTAAAAAATATTTTTTCATTTTCGTTTCGTACGAGATGTTTGGTCTGGATTTTGAAACACGGTAGTAGCCTGAGAATAATAACTAATGTTCTACTGGGCATCGTGGATTCAAAGGACACTTGTTTAGTGTAAGGACTGATTACAGCTTAATGTGTAGACTTGATGCTGAGGACAAAAAATCACAGAACATATACTTGGAACCTGTGAGGCATCAATATGTACATCTCAGTAGGAAACTCTTGAGTATTTATCAAGTAATAGGCAGTCAGTTATCATTACTGATGCGAACAATATGCTGAAGTATGCTGGAGAAGCATGTTTGGACGAAACACTACAGGAATACCAACAAAGGTTGACTGTACTGCTCCATTATGTTTTTTCTGAATATCCTTCGCCCCATTTTACAGACTAGTTCGACTGTGGTGATTTTATTATCCTGGTTGCTTGCAACAAAATGTTGAGTTGCCAAAAACACAACAAATTATGATGGTAGAATAGACACTGATTTTTGAAATAAGCTTAGCAGCGCAAGAGAGAGAAAATATGATAAAAATCTTACAGTTGATTGAGTACCTTACCAATGGTACACCAAAGGCAATCAAACACCTCGTAACGGGTGTAAATGTTTACATGATTATGTCAAGCACTTGTTGTTATTCGTCACATAATTTTTTTATATTCAAAATCTGTAACGGCTTTGCATACAAATTCTAATACACACAAAAATAAAAATTTCCATATTCGAATGCAAATACAAATGCAAATAAAATTAAAAATTAAATCATTGAACTTGATTTCTATAAACGAACATGTAGATGACATTCAATGCAAATTAAAAATGTTAGTTTTTTTAATTTTTTTTTATTTTCCCTCTTTTTTTTATAAAAATTGTATTCACATACAGGCATACATACATACATATGTTAGCACAATGTGTACCCGTTTATCATTTGTAGCTCCATATGTATGGTATTTGTATTTAAACTATTATCTAACTGTATGGCCATACATCTGTCATATCTGTCCTTGTGGGAAATTGTCATTGTACAATATGTTCAGATTTTAAATGTTTAAACGTATTCACTTCATGGAAACATTGCAAAAAAATAAATCAAAAAATAGAAACAAATTTCTTTAAAGAAAAATTTTTTTGAATTTTTTCTTTTTTTCTAATTGTTTCTTTATATTTCTTTTGTGCACAAAATTTAATTATTAAATAAATACAAAAACAAAACAAAAATGAATACAATGTCAAATAGCCACACGCCCACCACATCACATCTTATGCACTGTTAAACGGAAAGACAATAAACATACATACATATATGCACGTACATATTGCTATAAAAAAAAACAATGTTAAAAAAATAATAAATTTATTTAAAAAAAAAAATAAATTGTCTTTTTCGAATGCTATTGACGCTAAGCAAATATTTAAAACCAAAAAAAAAAAAAAATTTAAACGATAATATTTAGCAACCAATTAGCCGGAAGGTTTTATTGAAAAGTCATCAAATCAAAATAAAAAATATTTTTTTAGTGTACATTGAATGCCTAGCAATTAAGTTTTTCATAAAATCTAGGCAAAGCAATTTATATGATCATTAAACACTTCACATTACAGTTGCAAGATTCTTTAAAAAAAAACTGGGATTTCTAAAGTAAGTTATAAAATGTTGAAGCTCAACTAAAGACTTGAAGCCTTAAACAAAAATCTTTAATTAAAAAAAAAACTCATTATTCAGCACTTAATATTACAAAATATGGTTCTAAGATTGTCTTCGTAAACCCCATGACGAGTTTATTGCATAACTCACAGTTTCTGCTACACTGGAGCTTCCAACAGGGACTTACGAACTTATTATGAACATACTGCACGCATTCATGAGAAATTCATTTTCAGCGGTGAGACCCGTGGTTCATTGAGCTATACGTCAACAAGCAAAATTGACGAATTTACAGAGATACCAATCCATATGAGATCCCAGAAAGACCGATGTATCCCGCAAAAAATACACTGTTTGGTGTGAATCTTGGGCTGGTCATCGATCCGTATTTAATTGAAAATGACTTTGACCATGTCATTACGGTCAACAGCGCGCATTATAGGTCGATGAGTACTAATTTCTTTGGGACTGAATAGAATGACCTAGATACCGACTACAGGAATGCGTTATGGGTATTAAACACGAGCGTTTTGAGAACATGGTACCCTCACATGGAGATGAGGTGACCCCCGTTATCGTGCAATGGGGTTTTCTTAAATCGCGATGTATACAAGTACATCAAATCAACATAATCCATACCAAGGGTCATATTCAGGATCAAATCCATTGCGGACATCTGAGTGATGATATATTCAACACATAAAAAAATTTTCCGATCACTTTGTGTTATTTACGGTAAATTTAAAGATAGAAAGTACTTAATGAAAGATCCTATAGAAATGCTTCTCACCACTATGTGCACAATTTATTTTTATAGAGAACAATAACAATTGGCAGGGTTCATTCTCGAAGAAACAAGACAATGAAAAAACAGAAACCGAATAAGATGGGGTTGCATATGATAGCCTTTATGACATAATAATTGAACTGTTTGGGTACAGATCCGAGCAATTCCAAAACAATTTAAAAAAGTCAGTGAGCTGTCAGATAGGATAAAAGCAAATCAACAAAAACACATCAACATCAAAAGAGAATTCAGTAAGTACGGCTCCTCACCATTGCACCTAATACATACTAACAACACAGTGCGTTGGCAATCCTATCATCCTCGAAACTGTTACGGTAAGCCAACCACTAACTGGAAAAACTGAAGCAAGGCAAAGGAATATTAAGAATATTGAGATACTCTTTATGAAAACCAAATATTCTTTTAAAAATTTAAAAGAAATTTTAAAAAATCTGTAATAATGTGTTGGTGCTGAATATCTTTTACTATCATAAGAAAGCTGTTTATATTTTATATTATTAACCCTATAACCTTATTATGTTATCGATTAATTTGCAATTAAATTTAAAGCTTTTCGCAGACCATTTCATGAGTTTGCAAAACGATTGTCGGGAGAAGTACTATTTGGAAGGTTATGGCACTAATTTTGAAACACTTTTTTATACAACAACAAAAATAGATCATAAAGTCAATGTATAGGTATCGATATCTATAAGGCACTTGTACAAATCTATTGCTTACTCTTGGCTATATCTCAAGTATTTATCTTTAATATTTGATCTTTGGATTACTCTCACGCATTTACTGTTGTTGGTCGAAATATTTATAAATTTGCACAGTGTTGTTACTTTTTTATTTTTATTTTGTCTGTTTTTTAATTTTCTTAAACGTATTCAACACCTTCACAATTTTCGTTATTTTTTGCATCGAAAACAGTCTCTCAAAAGAAATCGAATCGAAAATCAAATATTTCGAGTTCCGCATGTGCTACAATACTTTTTTTATTTTTTTTTATTTTATTTTTTTTATTTTATTTTATTTTTTGCAAAAACTCTTCTCTTATAACAAATTGTATATGATATTTGCTCTTAAAAACAAAAATTTATAGAAAAAATTTGTTTCAACAAAAAAATGCTCAAAATTAGTATCTTCGGCTACCAATTCGTCGTACCCTTAATGTATGAGAATCTTACTCTTTTTTTGGTTGTTTTAAATTTTTCTTTTTGTTTTTATTTCTATTTTGGCTTTAAATGTATGCGTCATAATTTAAAAATACTATCAACAAAATAAATAAAATACAAAATATAAATACAAAAACAAAATAAAATAAAAGCGAATGAAAGAAAAACAGACAGGCAGAAGCACAAAATCAGAGTGAGTAAAGATTTTATATTTAAAATTAACAAATAGTTAATGTAAGAGTTGCCATTTATTTCACATAATAATGAATAGAAATCCCAAGCATTTTATGAAAATAAAAATTAGGAATTAAAGCTATGCTTTAGAAATTGCCATACTAATTCAAAATGTCCGTCTTTGGCGATCATTAATAACTGCACGCATTTAATCAGTTTGAAAATTGACCACCTGGAGCACAGATCAAGGTTTTCTTGAGAGAATCAATGTTGCAGCTTATTTTGTGACAAACCATGTCCTCTAAGGCTGTCCCTTAGATGGCCATTCTTCAAAGGAGTTGAAAAATTGTAAAATTGTTTCTAAGTCAGGTTTGAGCCATTTTTATTTCATGAACCGGTCACAGAATTTAGCTGATAGTTCTTAGTAAACTTCTGCCGATGTTCTAAACCCTTGTTTGCAAAAATTTAATTCAATCACCCGATTTAAAGAAACAAATAATGATTGAAGCTGAGTGATGACATTTTCATCTTCCGAGCCATAATTTGTCGTCTACGAAGCGTGGTTTCGTGAAGACTTTACTTGGTATTCGCACTGTGCGAGGACTGCCCGGCCAGTGGCAGTCTTTAACGCCTACAAGCTATTCATTACGCGCAGGTGGTGCGTTTAGAGAGAATCATATTTTCTCATTCATTCATAATTGGTTATTTCAACCCTTCAGTCAGGATTACGACCTAGCTTGTATGTGTTAAATTTATGCTTAAAGTTTAAAGTCGACTCCAAGCGACAGATTTTTGCAAAACTTTACACGGCAATTTTATTTACTCTCAGAGTTTTTGCCAGAAATATGCAGAGGGGAAGTCGCCGTAGGTCTCACGCCTAACAAAGCTATTTTCTCCTATCATAACATATTTAACGCCAATACGATTCTCTTTCTCAGTATTCCCCGATACAGAATGATGTTTTACAAATTAACACGAACGTATTAAGAGGTGAATTTGGTGAGTAGTTAGCCTTTCATTTTTTATCAATAAACTCTAGGCCATGCGATTTGAAAGCACAATAGTTTTCTTTACGTGTTCAGCTCTGAAAAATTAAATTGCTGGAGAAATATAATAAAACTTGATTTCACGGATGGTCCACCTGCAACTTATTCAAGAGCAATATTTACATGGATTCAGCAATTCGAAGGTTAGCATTTAATCATATTTTGAAGCACCAAGATCATGAAATTTGATCCCACTAGACTAGGCCCCACCAAAAATACGTAAAGTCTCTCAAGTACAGGGTCAAGCCAGTTACAACTACAGCTCTGTAATATCTATGAACATCAAAATTCTAAACCATCTATGAAGGCACCGCGGGTTACATTTACACGAAATAATCTTTCAAAAATAAATTGAAGATATTAACTTTAGAATTATTTTTTTTTTAAAACCTAAACGTTTAAAAAAAATCACCCGCTATAAAATGCAAATAACCGCCAAGTGTTCCATTATTCCAGTTGTTTTGTTTATTTGTAAAAGAAAAATTACTTCTTAATTTAGAATGATTTCATTAGATTGGGCAACTGTTAAGAAATCCATTGGACCATATGAAATGCTCACACTGTGACTATACAACAATCAAAAATTTTATTAAAGAGTTCAATAACTCAACTCAAGTTTTTGTTATCCAAAATTGTTTAACTTGAAAAACTCTTTGGTTTTGAGTGAAATGCTTGTACTGGAATACATAACCAAACATAGTGAGAAAAGAGAGTCCCATTCGAATTCATTGAATATTATTTTGTATATTTGATTTATACTCAATATTTTTATATAAAAAACAGAAAAAACAAAAACAAAAACAGAAAAAATAAATATTTTTTATATGTTTATCGTTTATATACACAAAATAAATGCGAGTAGCCAGCCACTTACTTACTCACTCGCTCTTCTTGTCACTGGTTTTGGAGGCCAACAATCTTTCAATATAAAGATAATATTGTTTTATTGTTTTATTTTCTACAATATCATATATTTTGTTTAGTTTTCTTTTTTTCTTCGTTTTTTTTTTGTTTCTGTTTTTTTTATAAATAATAACTAAAGGTATCTTTTAAATGATTTTTTTTCTTTTTTTGTTTCTTGTTTAAATTTTTGCAAATTTTTCTTATTTTTTTTTTATAAATAAAATATTTTTTATTTTATTATTTAAAATTATATTTTAAATTATATTTAATTGTATCATTAAATTATTTAATATTCGTAACAAAAATAAAAATTAATTTTTTTTTAATTTCAAAAACTTTCGTGTTAACACAGTTTATTAACTCTTTGCCCGTGTGAAATCATGCTAAAACTAATTTCAGTTTTTTTTCTTTCTTTCAATATTTTTAACGAATTCTAATCATTATGACGTACGTTTCTATACGATACGTGTTTATGTACGTATAAACGTGTTTCTTTTTTCTAGCTCATTTGGCGTTTATCGTACTAACAGCTGTTATTTACAGTATTTGGCCAATTTATTAATTCTTTTATCGTTACATAGTTAAAGGAAATTTTTATGTAATATTACCAACAGCTAGGTAGTTTAGGCCAACTTGTTTGTTGGAAGTTAATGGAACGGGTAATCAAAGCTACCACTTCGACCTAACCTAACCTAACCTAACCTAACCTCACCCAACCTAACCTAACCTAACTAACAGCATAAAATAATTAAAGAAACCAGATTAAATTGTTCGAAGCCCCATTCCTTTGATATGACCTTAATTAAATTTGTTCTATGCCTTCAGTTTTTGTGTACCAACACTAAACGAGGTGTGTTCAAAAAGTCACCAGGCTTTTTTAACTTCAAATAAGTTAACTGTCACATTAGTTGTCCTTTATTCAATTTGTTTTGCCAAATCACCATGGACGGATGTCGCATACAAGAACAAGAACTAAACTTGGCTTATTGGAATCAGTATTCTAATCGGACTCTATATTTTCATCGAAAAATCATCTTAAACTATGATGAATAGAGGAATGGTTGGATAAGTTCGAATCCACTGGTTCGGTAAGCGTTCGATCAACACCCTTACGTCGGCGTAATACAGAATTTGTCGAAAACATCTGTTCTGTGAACGTGTGCAAGAGAATCTGTCGTACATTTCTCGTCGTCTCGATTTTTACAGACCACAACTTGGCGAAATTTGTGTAGAGACTTTGACTTGCACCTATACAAAGTTGAAATGACCAAGGAACTACAGGTAAACGATCAGAAATAATGACCTGTTTTCGCAGTTGGTCAGTCAAAACATCATCTTCTGCGATGAGGCCCATTTCGGTATGAATAGATACGTCAATAAACAAAATTCTCTAATTTGGAATCAAACCAATCCGCATGAGTTCCAAGAACGTCGAATTCTTCACGGAAACCTTACTGTTTGGTGTTTGGACTGGCGGCATCATCGGTTCATACTTCTTTAAGAACAACATTGGCTAGGCCATCACAAACAGCGGCGATAAGTCATTAATTACCAATTTCGTTTGGCCTAAAATGGATGGTCTGGACATTAACCACACGCGATTTCAATAGGCCTGCGATTTCACATTGGATATCATTACGGCCATCAAGATTGTGAGATGTCACCCTGCTAAACTTTTTATTGTGGGGTTTGTTTTAAGCCGCAATTGTATGCAAATAAGCCACAAACCACAGAGGCCTCAACATCAACAACGTAGCTCATGCCGTCTGTCAAACTGTCAGACTGATTTATGCGTTATTAGATCCTCAAAATAGTTTAATTGCAATTGAGGAAACATTAAACGCTTTAGACTTAGTCACTTATTTTAAATGAATGTTAAGGTTTATAGGATCGCCCTAATCGAAGTATTTAAAAATATTGAAATTAATGATTCAATTTAACTTTTGGGCACAGTAACCATGTGAGTAATCGAATAAAATGTACTTTCTATTGAGGTCAAGGTTAATATAAAAAAGAACAAATTATTTGCAATATGACTAGAAGGCTTATTGTCGGCAAACCCTGCATAATGTTAGAACAGATTTGGGGCCTTAACCATCTTATGATTCTTTTCTTTTCTACAAATCTTCTGACAGATCATATTAATAATATATTCTGTATGGCTTATAATTCTGATAAAAATGCCTCTAAGTGCAGGAACAAGCTCTTAAGTGTGATGTATGTTGTTATATTTTCACTTTATAAATACGGTCGTTTGAAAAAGTGCGATTGTAAATTTTCTATAAATAGCTGTAAAATGTAATGCCATATATCTGGTAATGCTGAAGTTTTGAGGAGCCAATATTGTAGCAAAAAAGCTAGGTTGCGATTTGATAATTTTGACTGCGACCTGCCACATGAAACATTTAATGAAACGAATTTCCATTTAGGATTCAAAGCTAAGACGGAAAAAATTGAACCATTTCTGAAGTAAAATAGTTAGAATTTCAGGTTTGATATTCCTTATTGCGAGTAACATTTATAGAGGTGCAATGGAGTTTTTCAAGATATAGGAGAAGTGACGTCACACTTATTGAAATCGCTGAAATACAGCAAGCAAAAGTTTGCCATTCACAAAAGATGTATTTTTTTTTAATTCCGAATAACATTTCTGGATGTGTAACACAGTTTTACATATAATCTTTGGAATATTTATACATATTTTGCAATTTTTATGCCTTTGCATATGAATTTGAAAAGAAAAAAATTAAAACTGCAAATAATTATTGTGACACACACACAGAAGTATTTCTCTATACAAATATAATACAATTGATTCGTAGAATACAAATGATGATGATTTCTTAATACATTTACTAGCATTTCAATTGTTGCATCATTATTATTGAAACAATTAAAAAGTGTTTGCAAAAGCGCACATATTAATTATAGTTAACCAATACCCTTCTTCCACAATCATCCAGTCATCTACACACCCTGTTTTGTTTTTTTTTTTTTCTTTGCTTTGCTTAACAGAAATAAAAAAACATTAAAAATTTAACAAAAATTTATTTCATAGAAACACGTAAAAACCTCTGAGATATTGTATCTATTCTTGCTGTAGAGAAAATAGATTTTAGGCGTATACAGCGAACGCCGTAATACTAACACTTGGTCGAAATTTAGAAAAAAAAAAACAATTTTTTTTCTTTTCTTCTTAGATATTCCATAGAAAATTAACGAAAAATTAGAAAACCAAGGAAAATCAAAAGAGAAATAAATAATAAAAGAAAATTTATATTGAAATTAGAAGAAAAAGAAAAATTTCACACGAATTTTTCAAAAGGAAAACACCACACAAACAACATTTTTTTTTTTTTTGAAAAACACACAAAAATAACTGAAATTTTGTGCTAAAAATATAAAAATTTATTTAAAGATATGAAACCATGAAAAATTGAAATAATTTTTAACGAAAAAAACGAAAAAAAAAAGATTTAAAATTTAATACATACATATGTACATACATGCATACACATATGTATACTTTGTGTCTATTTTTTTTTTGTGGTATTAAAGGCCAAAGAAGAAAAATTGGCAAAAAAAATACATAAATTAAGTATTTGTGGGAAATGTTTACGTCTGAAATTGTTTTTCCTTTCTTTTTTCTTTTCGCAATACGCAAAGAACATTGTATTGGATATTGTTGTGACATACATACATGCATACCTAAAGGAGTGTAAAAGATAGGTTTCGAAAATATTCGAAATTTTCCGAGCAAAAAAAAAAAGAAATGGAAAATTCTTAGGGCTTGCCCTAGCAAAACAAACATAAGCATTTAATCGGAAATGTTTATGAACAAACACCGTGTCTGTGGAGGTTATCTTCCATCTAAGCAGTCATTTGTTGAGTGAAAGGTTTATCATTTATGAACATAGATTGCTTATAGAGCATAATGAGATATTTATGACGGTCATAATGGCAAAATTATAAAGGAATTTGAAGCTGGAAACGTTAAAAATTTGTTCAGGTCATCGCTTCTATCAAGAAAGTGTGGCAGATAACCCAAATTTGTCGATTCTCATCGATTCATTGAAGCTTACAGTTCATTATGATGCATTTTGCATACATTCACCATATAAAATCCAATTCACTCAACGACAAAAGCCAGCTAATCATTCACAATGCTGAAAGAACGCTGATTTTGCGGGCAAAATGTTATTCGAAAATTAAGCTTCATTTCTTACTTACTAATATAGAAATTAGAGAAGCCAGAAGTGATTGTGAAAAAGACATCGTATCCGCAATATTGAACAGTTTGGTGTCCATATAAAGACTGGACATGTTGTTAAATCGTACTTTTTTGAATACGAATCTAGTAAGAACTGTTATGGTCATACGACTTGATTATGTCCAGAATCGAAGATTATAAACTGGACCGTCTTTGATTTCGAAAAACGATTTGACGTCACTTTTATTTTGCTACGCAAATTATCTCCCAACGTTGGAGCACTCGCTGACCTAAACGATCTTTGTATTCCATCTCAAAATAAGCACTTCTGAACCATCTGTTGTACGTTGAAATCCATGACACTTATAATAGACAGGCTACAATACAGAATTGATGTGTTTAGTTGTACTGTTCTGTGCTGTGATGCTTTGAAATTAAAAAAATTATGAAACTTCTTGACAGATGTTTACCATTCACAATGCCATCCACAAGAGCTATTAAATTCAAATAATAATGTATTGAAAATGCGCCATCTGTTGTGAAAAAAGTAGTTTTTATTCCATATTCTATTTATACATTCAATATTATATTTATATTGGGCTATATTGGATGTGATTATTCAATATACGTCCTACATAGAGGAGATGACCCCTCAACAAGCAATATATTATTCCAAATAAGAATAGTACGACTAAATAACGAATTCTTCCTGTAAAACTATATACGTTCTATTAGTCAATCTACCTCGAATTAATCTAAATGGTATAATCTTACGCCATCTGAAAAATATGCTGGACTGCCAGTAATGCTATATCACCTATAGCTACAGATGACACATTAATTCCATTAATTCAGAATTATGAGTCAACAAATAGCATCGAGTCTCGCTTGCATTAAGTTCGACCCTGTTTCAAATTGCCAGAAATAAGTGAATCATTCAAATAAAGTTATTCACCGCTATCTCGAAAGAACTTCGTTAAAATTAAATTTATGAAAATCAATACAAATCACTAACTAAAGAACCTGGATTTTAAATCACAGTCTCACGTCTAATAACTCCCAATATATTTCGAATGCTACTTCATTTAGGGAATGCGTAAATACATTACATTATCCATATCCTCGACAAGAAGAAAGTGCAATTGTTGTATTTTTTGTTGTTTTCGCGCCAATGTCTTGAAGGTTAGATTTAAGGAACAACCTGCTTAGAGATGAAAATCATTTTAAATTTTTACAGAACTTTTGTGTTGAATTCTACCCACAAGCATTTTTAAGTATAAAAATTGAAAGTTTCTAGTTACAGGTTAAATGTCATGAAATACAGAGGTCAAGAGATACGTAAAAATGTTTAGAAACCAAGAAAACAGAATTTTTTAATTTTCCAATTTCATTCATTGTCAACTTA
>QOCX01000004.1:133952-234890 GCA_005959815.1 Sarcophaga bullata
ATACAAAAGTTCTTATTTTATAATATTAAAAATAGGCCCTTATATTACATATTATAATTTAATTATTACTTTTTTTTTATTAATTAAAATGTTTCCATACCTTTCATTCAAACGATGAATATTTATTAGACGTTGGAAGAACACACGAGAATTTTGAAAAAAAATGAAAAAAAAATAATTATTTTATTTAAACACTCACTTGAAATATTAAATTATAAAACGTTTGTTTTTTAATTAATTTCATTAATTAGTAATGCAGCAATACCATTACAAAAACCACTATACGGTGTTCTAAGCGATTTCATTGGTTTTGCGCTCTTTTTCTGTAATTTACTGTAGCTGTTGTTGTTGGCGTTGTTTAGTACAACTGAAGAGAATTAAAGAGAAAGAAAGTAAATTACATTCATTGTTGTTGTTGTTGTTTAACAGCTAATTTAGCTTTTTTGTTAAGCTGCTTATTTTCTTACTGTTTGTTGTTATTGTTGTGCAATTGTTTTTTTTTTCTTTTTTTCTTATTTTTTTCAAAACAATGTTACCACATATGGCAGACACAATGACGATCTTGATATTTATTTTGAGTTTTGTTTATTTTTTTCTTGATTTTCTTTAAACTTATTTAAAATCGATTTTTTTTTTCATAAATTTTTTCGTTTCATAAATTTATATTTGAAGGTAAAATATCATAATCATAATCAATGTATACATACGTACATACTTCCAAAAAAAGAAACAAAAATTTTTATACAACGACAACAACTACCAATAAATTACTATTAAGAGCTTTAAATATAATTGCACTCTTTCACTCACTCACACAATCACTCTCTGTCTCTTTCAATATTTGAATGTTTTGCTCTTTTGAAACGTATTTATAACAACAATGCACACGTTAATATAAAAATACCGTAAATATACAGAAATCAAATATTTTTAAGAAATCAAATTTGATTTTTCGTTTGTTATTAAAAGAAATTTGGAAAAATTAACACTTTATAAGATTTCGAAAGAGCCAATTTATTGAAGATTTCAAATATCTAATGATTCTTATTCCTTTTTTCACACTTTTTTTCTCTTCCTAAGTTTTGTTATAATTTTTTGTTTTTCTTTCTTTCTTTCTTTCTAGCGGTCAGCCCACGATAAAATAAATTTTGCTTTTATACTTTTTGTTTTGTTAAATAAACACGTTAAAAATACTTTTATATCTATACATATACATATAGATACATAGAAAGATAGATATTTATATATATATAAACAAAATATATATTTCTTATTACCAATTAATATACACACACACATACACTACAGATTAAAGGGATTGAAAGAATATTTTTTTCTTATAAAAAAAATTTAAAAGAAGTAGAAACGAAAAAGCACAACGTAGCGCTATATATATACTCTACTATTTAGATCGTTTTGTGTGCAAGAGGTTCGTTCGTGTGGAGAGCGCGCACGGTTCTGACGCAAATTTCTTAAATATCATTCATAGTATTTAGATGGCCAGATATCCCCCAAAATCTACGAAAACACAAGCAAAGTATCTATGAAAATGAGTTCAACAGCTGTTCAATGCCTCCCTCCACTGTGTGAGAGTGGAAATAGAGAGCTTTGAGTGTTGTTTTCAAGTAGCAAAGCTTTTGGAGATCCATAATCTTTCTGAATCCAAGAGTTGCCATGTTGTTGTAATGTTATATAAAATACGTAATGGAATTTTTATGTATGATTCGCTCCCCTGTTACTGTAAGACCATTACAAGGAGTAATGCTGGAACTCTCTTACACACTCAATTAAGCACAATTTTTTTAATAAACGTATACCCTGTTTCTGTAAGACGAATAGATTCATTTGTAAGAGTTGTGAAGTTTACGAGAATGATTCTTGATTGGTTTGACAGTCACTAAGTGAGTGGACCAAATTGTAACCAACCATTTGAAGAAAGCTGGATTCACAAAGAAGCCTGCAGTTGTGTATTGACATTGGGCCGAATTTCCATTTGCGCTTCACTGTTAAAATGTAATGAAATCGACTCACTCCTGAAGGTAATGACTATGAGCAATGAAAAGTGGATCCTTTAGGACAATAATGTGCAGAAAAGATCATGGATGAAGCTTAAAAGACAGTGACAAAGCCAGGATTAACGCCCTACATAGTTGCTCTCATCATACTATTTCTCCTCAATTCAATATGATTAATCTTACTTTGCATTTAATTCATATTTTTGATTTTATTTATAATAAAATTACCTTGTTATTACAATAATATTAAATTCTGTTAATAGCTAAAAAAAAGATTTAATATTTACGTATAAAAAACTGAAACTAATATTTATGCGAGAGTTTAATAACTTAAGATAAGAAAAATTATACTCTTGTTTTTTATTATTATTTTTTGTTGTTTTACAGCACTTAATGATAAATTTCTAATCCGAATCAGAGTCAGCTGCACCCAGGTCGTCATCCGAATCTTCTTCCAGTTCGGGCATAGGGAATCTTAATATAGCCGCTATGCCAGTAAGTTGAGCCAATTGTTCACCCGATATATGCATGCTGGAAAATATTTTCACATCACCACCAGCATCTCGAACATTTTCTACCAATTCAACGTATTCTTTACGTTGGTTAACATCCTGACAACGGAAGAGATTATCAGAGATGAGTAAAGTTTCTATGGCCATGCTTTCAGCTGCCATTAGAACATGTTTTTTGCCATAGAAGGCTTTAGCTGGCTCGCATTGTAACATAGTGTAGAATTGTTCTAAGGCTTTGACCTCACCGGCAGCCTTTGTATCGGATATTTTCGACATAACTGTAGACTCCTGTAGTACTTCTTTCAGCGAGTGTTTGAAACCGGAAGAAGAGTGCACCAGCATAAATTTACTCTTGTTGTCCAGCAACACTTTGATATCGGATTTAACAGCCTGCTGGTACATATACTCAAAAAATTGGTCCCTAACAAAACCAGGCGAAGCTATTAGAACACATTTTACCACATCAAAATTGACGTGTCGTAGTATGCCTTGCATAACACTTTCATAGAATTTGGCCAAGCCCTTCTCGTGCTGCTGTATATTGCCTTTACGTTTACGAGGTATATTCACTTCAATCTTACTGCGTATCAAAGTCATACTTGGTGTTATTAAGCAAACATGGGCTAAACCCTCTTGCATCACCACCGCTGCTACATCGGCCGATTGCGTAGGATCGCAAGCCATTTCTATACGTTCTAAGGCAATAGAGTCCCATTCGGGTTTTCGTAATTCAAATTTACGATTTAGTTCCAAGTCTAAAGTATGATAGGCACCCATTTTAACATATTGATTTTCCTCTATATTACGTCCTTTCAGACGAAGAACACATGCCTGAGTATCAAAGTCTATGGATTCGACGGTAATGGTTAATGTAGTACGTATCCGGCTACTGGTACTGGAGCCAGTTGCCGTTTCATTTTGCACTTTACGTATGGTAGTACTGCGAACACTGTCGCCCTCTGCTATCAGGTTGTAAGCGTGCCACATGTCCTCCGATTCTTCGGGTATCAAAACCACCGAACTTGTATGAAAAATAGAAAGTTATACTACTAACAACTTTATTTACCAATTTGCACTTACCCCTGTCCACCTTTGTCCAAATTTTTGCTAACCAATTTCATTTTTTTGTCTTTTTTTTACCAAAATCTGTTGTTAAATTTTTTCTTTGCTTTTCTTTCTCTTGTTCGCCTCTTCAAACAACGCTAACGTCACTTTTGTGATTTTATGGTATTGTCGTAGTGTAAACTTGTGGAAATTTTCATTCTGATGTTAATTTATTGTTTTTTTACTAATGACTTAAGAATTTATATGTTTAAACTTTTAAAGTATAAACATTTTCTTAAAATAATTAACAAGCAGCAGAATTCGAAGAGCACCAGGCGACAGAACGAGATGAAATTTTAATTTAGACGTCAATGAATGCTTCTTCTTCATGGTGTAATTGGCATTCATTGCATTGTGATAACAGAAAAACATATGATGTCGATAAGGCAGTGTTTGAAAGCTATTAACCCTTAAAATTAAATTCGTTCAAAAACACCTAAAAATTCTTAATATATGCCTAATGTCAAACGAAATCGATCAAAATTTCAAATTCTTGAGTGGTTTTGAATTGGTCTGCTATTTCATATCAATACACCACATATTGTAGGTTAGTTACGATGGATGGGCAGATACTATTACCAAATAGGATTCTCATTCTGTTAATGATTCTAATTCTCCAATTAGCAAACTCTGTAGATGTTTTACGTCAGTGTCGAATTATTATCCGACTCTCTGCAACCAGCATCCGATAATAAATTATGATTATGATAGCGGTGAATATTTAAAAAAAGCTACACTCAGAATTTATTATCAATAATTGTTTTACCAGAGTACGTTTTTCTATTCTATTTTTTTTAATAAGATTGTATTCCTTGTATTTTCATATTTACAAATACAACTCAAAATACAGTTTTAGTAAATGAAAGAGGAATTTTGGAAAAGAAAACTTAAAAACAAGTATTTTATACGAGAAAAAACTTAATTCACAACAAACAAAAGAAAGACTTATTAAATGAAAAAATCACACTGACTCATAACGAGATTTCATCATTTTCTTAATATACGATTTGTAATCATCACCAGGTCCAATGCTGGATTTTGTGCCTAAACCAGCTGTTGTATTACGAGCATTTGCCTACAGAATACAATGAAATTAGAAAATTTACAATAAATATTTATAAATTTCATCTTACTTCTATAATATTTGTACGTCCTTGATTTTTGCGTCCCAAGCCTTGACCTTCTGACCAACCCATTTTTTGTAGCAAACGATTACCCACATTATTCGATCCTATAGGCATGGCAGGTGCTTCTTGTTGCTGCTGGCGTGAGGTAAGATTTTTAATCTCTTTTTCGAAACGTTCACGACTGCGATTTGGCGGTGGCGGATCACTTTCGCCATATTTCAGCCGTCTTTCTTTAGCACGATCGCGATATCTACAACAACAAAAAATTGTTCAGTTCCTAAGCATGCTTTTTAAACTTTTCTATAAAATTACTTACGATAATGCGGCTGTTAAAGAATCTTGTTCTGCTTGCTCTTGCTGTTGTTGCTGCTGTACAGTTAAGCCTCTTTCTAGATTGTGTTTCGCTAAATTTTCTTTGTGCAGATTAGACATTTTCAAATGTTTTTGTAAAATTTCTAATGACTGGAAAGCTCTTTTACACAATAAACATGTGAGTTTTTGGAAATCCACATAATCCTTTTCATTGCCTTCGCCAGTTGATCCTGAGCTACTACTTTTAGGAGGAGGTGGTATATTATCTTCTTCTGAATCTGAGCCGTAAGAAGATATTAATTTGTTGCCCGAGCCTAAACTCATGGGAGACATTAAAGCATTTGGTGTACCGCCTAACTTTACAGTCTTTTTTTCCAATATTGAAAAACCAACATCTGCATAACCACTTGACAGACCACTAGTTGAAGGACGCACCACATCTTCAGTTCTAGCATTGGTCAATAAGGGTTGCGGTGTTGCCACCACAGTGTAATCTTTCTTTTGATTCAGCTGTTTGGCCCATTTTTCCATATCTTTAACAATTTTCTTGGCAACTTTTACTTTATCGTGTTTATTACCGCTCTCTTTTTTGTCTTTTTTGCTGCTCTCATCTTCACTTGTTGCAGCAGGTTTCGATTCTACATCGGTTTCTTGTTTAACTACATCTTGTACTGTTGCTGCAACAGCAGCAGGCGTTGCTAAAACATAGGTTGACTTGCGTTGATCCCAATAGAGGTATGCTCCGGTTTCGTTATTATAATAGTATTGTGAATGTGCGTCATAATAGAGGCCAGTGGTAGGATCATAGTAATAGCCAGAGGTTTCATCATATTGATACAATGAAACATCAGGTGTTGCTAAAAATTTTTAAAAAAATTTTTATTTATTTTCTCTCGCTTTTTTGATAAAAAAAAATAAATAAATGGGATATACTTACGATAAACCTTGCCATCATTTCCTTTTGGTGTAACAACACTTCGTGCCACCAATGATGCTTTTACAGCGGCTGCTGCAGTAGCTGCCGCCGCAGCAGCAGCCGTTGCTGTGGTTTCTATGCTATTCATTTTTCGTTGCTTACGTTGAATGGCCGATAGTGCCACAGCAGCACCTGAATTTGCTTCTGTCATTTGCGAATCTGTTGGTAAATTGCTATAAGAGCCTTTGGTTATTTCCGATATGTAATACTCTGTATAGTATTGCAAATAATGAGCATGTTCTGCTGGTGTACTGGCATATAACGAAGCACTGTATTCGGCCAAACGAGGTACATCTGCTAGAGTATATTCAGCAGTTGCACCGGAAGACACTGAAGACATTTCTGCAGCCGTTAAAGGACCAATTGTTGTTTGCGAATTAGATGAACTTGTAGAAGCTTCCGATTTTTTAGGAACAATTTGGCGATTTTCATGATCAATGCAATATGTTATCATAACTAAAATCAAGAAAAGAACGTATGGATGAGATTTATAATTTAATATTTACAAACAGTAGGTAGACTAACTTTCTTTATTGTCTATTTTTAGTGGCGGCTCTAGAGTACTTAATAAGTTATGCATATTCATTGAATCCACTAGACTGTCAAAGTGTAGATAACAAATGCCTCTCGAGGTCTGTGTTAGTGCATCACGACTTACGGAGACTTTAGTAATTTTTTTCGCCAAATCGGGAGCATGTACTGTTATAGCAGTGAGAACACCTTCCTCATTGGTAAGTACATCCAAATTGCGTAACATGATTTCTGGATTGTAGATGTAGAGTTAGGGAGATTCATTTTGTTATTAGCATCATTTGTTATTAACAATAATAATGAAGGATATGCAAAATTGAGATTTGAGATTTCAAAACTATGCTTGTTAATAAAACTATTTTGTATTTTTTTTTCTTTTTTTTAAATAATTCTAAAATTTTGTGAATATTTATACTTTTAGTAAGAATGTTGCTTATTTCATCGCTGCCTTCACCGCGTTCACTTTCTTCACGAGAGGCATAACACTTGAAACAACTTTCACGCCGTTTAAAATTAAATATGCCACACTAAAAATAAATTTAAAAAGTTTTCTTTTAATAGAGTTTACTACCTTTTATTAGAATTTAAAATGTAAATACCTTTGCACAAAACCAATCTGTAGGATGGGATTTGGCTTTATTTGACTGCAATGAATGGCTGTATTGTAATGTTGCCCGACATGTATCCTGTGGTTGTAGAGTGCCCTATAATGTGGAAAGAAGAAAGAAAAAAAGATGCCGATTAGTAAAATTCAAATTCTTTTGTAAACATCCCACAGACTATACAAGTCACCGGTTTGCTGGTCATTTTTATTTTAACATTTATTGGCTGTTTTATTTTTTTGGTTCTATTTTGGCATGATTCACAGAATTTTGTTATGTTAAGCCAACTTTTTATGACGATAAGATGATGGCACATCCAAAACTTTTTAACATTTAACATCTGAAGATGATATGATCGTCTGTCAACTGTCATACGTACACATTGATTGTTTTTATTTGCATCCAAAATTAGAAAAAAAATTAAGTGCGATTCTATTTTGAAAACATTTTTGTTATTTTATGAAATCCATGAGGTGCAGGAGCAGTTTAATTTTAACTAGTGAGATCATAATTTCTTCAGTTGTTCATCTTAACAAGAGATAATCATCTTTCTAATATCATATTAGGTCAAACTAAAAGTTGTTTACGAATTATCATAAATTTGAGGAAAAGTGAATAGAAAAATTTTTTTACTTTGCTTTAAAAATGGGAAATACAACTTTCGTCTCACTAAGTGCAGTTTTGAAATTAAAATCAATATTTCATAAAAATTGCTTTTAACAAAGCCTTAAAGAAGTCTGATGATTTCTATGAGTTCTCTGTCAGTCTTTGTTTCGTAAACTATACATGTCAAGATCAATATCATCATCGGTATTATGATTGTTAAATAATATTATATTCACTTAGTTTTCATAACCCTTTGTATTGATTTTTTTGTGTTGATACCTGAGTTAATTCCATCCAACGTGCAGCTTCTTCAACCGTATTAAACTCGACGAATGCAAAACCACGTGATGCACCTAAATAATTTGAATAAGAAGCAAATACAAAATGTTTTTGTAAAAAATCAACTATTTTTTGTTTGAGGTGGTTTTTTTTTATAAAAAAATATTGTTGAAAAGGGGATTGCAGAACGTAGATTCATTCAGTATCTTATATACTTACGATTTGTATGCTAATTTTTATATATTGAATTATTAAATTTTAGAGATTTAAGAATTAATGAAACCTACCTGTGGTGCGTTTACGTATAAGTCGTATAGAAGCTGGTGACATTCCCGTTTTTATTAAACAACTCATTATCTAAAGAAATATTTCAATTAAAAACATTTCAATAAATATTAATATTTCAAAGTTACACTATAACTTACATCTGCTTCAGTGATATGTGACTGTAACCCCAATACTATTATAGTATTTGAAGGAGTTTTATTGTAATATTGACTACTCATTGTATCATCACTGTCATCGCTTTCTCGTTCTGCAGAATTGTAACGTCTGTTGTTATGATTATTATTTCCACCACTGCCACCATAACGACGATTGTCTCTGCATAGGAGTAAACGTTATTAAATTGAATCCAATATGTTCTATTGTAAAAAACATACCTTCGATCTCTATTGTCATAATCACGATCTTGATCACGACCTTTATTGTCGCGAGATCTATCATTCCAGTGACGATCCCGATCATCATTATAATCATCATCGTTATTATTGCGTGATCGATAATTATTGTTGCCACTTCGTGAATAACCTCCACCATTTCCTCCACCATAATGTCTGTCATCTTGATAGTCCTGATTTATTATATCGCGATACAAGTCATTATCGTTACTATTACCGCGACGGTAATTGCGATCACGCGAACGAGATCTTGTATTTCGTTTGTTACGATACATTTGATCACGACCGCGATCCCTTCAAATTTACATTTATTTACAATAATTCAAAATTAAAATGTTAAAAAAGCAATACTACCTCGATCTAGAACGGGAACGACTGTATCGGCGATATCCACCTCCTCCCCCACCACCATTACGATAACGTCGTGGTGAAATACTACGGGAACCTGTAAAAAGAGAAGGATGATAAGTAAATGTTGTCTGATTTTATGTTTCAAATTCATGCTTTTGCTTCTGAAGTTCTAGTCAACTTTTGGGAAATAAATTGATTTCTATAAAATTTAGTGCAGCTCAATAGCCTACAATAAGTCACGTTCTTCAGTCTAGCAGTTAATTTAATGCATTCCTAAATGGAAACGTGGTTGTTTTTGAGGGATTCATTCTCTTCAAATTAAAACATTGTCTTAAAAAGGATGGATTTCTGGGTCCGTTCATCTTATCCCAAAAGACCTCTTAAATTTATATCGGGCATTACAAAACCCATGCAACCAGACGAAATTCCAGACTATATTATACATCAAACTGATTGTGTTTGTATATTTGAACTGACTTATCTGTATAGCTTACATATGATTTATACGAAAGTTGTTATTTAATTGAAATATAAGACGTAGAAGAGCACTCTGGTTTCTGTCTGATATCTAACATAAATCTCAAAACAAATTTAAAACCAAAAATAGTTCAGAATTGTCATGGAAAAATATGAACAAAACCCATGTAAAAAACTATACATACCGATGTACACAAACTTACACACATATGTTCAATATATATTGAAAAGAATTCTATCTAAATACATATATGCTTAATGAACAACAAAAAAAATATTAATTTGAATAGAAAATCCCCTATTTTTATGAATTTACTTATTAATATTTTGCTAGTGTTTCAAATTATTCTGTAAATTGTAATTTTGTTGCAATAGTTGTAATAGAAAAATTTATTCAGAACACTTAAGAAAAATGGCGACTTACGACGATCCATAATGAAAATTTTTCGCTTGTTTCTTTTTTCTATTTTCCACACCAATTCACTTAAATAAATACAAGTTCTTATTAAATTG
Source organism: Sarcophaga bullata (assembly GCA_005959815.1). Taxonomy (NCBI): domain Eukaryota; kingdom Metazoa; phylum Arthropoda; class Insecta; order Diptera; family Sarcophagidae; genus Sarcophaga; species Sarcophaga bullata. Next base: position 144,038 of record QOCX01000004.1, read on the forward strand.
ATCTATAAGTGTGTAATTATTATAAAATAATTTATATTCTGCGTATTTTTATTAATATTAAACAAGATAAATTGACACGGTTAAAAAATTCTTCCTTCCATTAATGAAAAAAATTGATTTTCTTTTATCTTCCCTTTTACACACAGTCGTAACAGAAAGCAACATATACCAGGATTGCTTAATTTAGGTCTTTTTTAAGAACGACTGTTATAGCAAGATAATGCGGTTCAATGTAATGAAAAAAATTTGTTGATTTTCTTCTACTAATATAAATGGTGTTCGGCGAATTGTAAACAAAGTAAAATTGAAGAAATAAATTGTAAAATTTTATTATTTTTATGGGTGGAAAAAGTTACTTTTGCGACTATTGTCGTTGTTATATGAAAAATGATATTAAGTTGCGAAAGACACATAACGAAGGCTTAGCCCACACTATTATGAAAGTTGCAATTATGAGAAGATATGAAGGTAAGTTAGAAAAGCAATTCCCATCAAGGGTACCCAGGCAGTTACTCCCGTATTACAAAAAGACGGGTATTTTTGTTAGACTTTATGTGCTGGACTTGCTTTTCAGTGTTCTACGCAACACAAACCATCGTTAAGATTTATTAAATATAATCGACTTTAGGAAAAATGTTATTGGCTGCTGGTTAGGCATATTCTGGGCACAAAGTACTAAAGTTATGAATCTGTAGTATGGATATTCCATTTAATCGCCAATGAAGCTTTTAACGGTCATGCAGATCAAAGTTATGATTCAGTATAATTGCTAATTTCGAAGTCGAAGAAAAAATGATAGTTCAAACTATCAAGGAATCATTGCCTAGAGTTTTCAACATCATTCTGGTAAGGGCTGGGAAGTTATCGGGGAGATGTTCACAAATTTTAGCAATACCATCTGATTAAGGCTCATTCAATATGGAATTTTTTTAATCCAGATAAGACTACTAAAATTGATGAATGATGATATACAATAGAGCTCAAAATGCATTTTTTTATTATATTATTTATTTATTATTATTATTTTTCACCTTTATTATTATATTATCTCTTGGTATTTTAGATCCTCGCAAGTTATATGAAGAAGAAATTGCAAAGCAGCCGTGTATGCGTTACTTCAAAGGATATTGCAAATATGACTTGTATTGTCGGAATACCCACTTTAGTGAAAAACAATTGAAACAACTAAAAGAATTGGTAGTAATTCTGGATTGTAAAGAAGCAACTAATTCGTTGGCAAAACCAAACGTAAGCAGAAAATTCAGAGATATATCTAAACTGCCATGGATAAACAATATAACCAAGAAAAATTTAAAACTGTTACCAAAGAAGCTTCCACCTTCCTTAAAACCCTTAAGTTTAACAAAATTATCGAGATTAGATATAAGTAACAATAAATGGGGTTAAACCAACTACGATAAAAGTTTTATTACTTTTTCCATGGTGTTGTCAATATTTAAACTTAAATTTAACGATTTGCCATATTCGGAGAAAAATGTTTTACAATCTTGACCACTTAAGTTTTCAGTACGTGGATCTGTTAAATGAGCCAGCAGGAAATAAATAAGATGATCTGTAAGTAAGAAAAAAGTTTTTCCAAGTTATTCCTAAAAACAAAAAGTAAATATTACAGTCTTACCATATTTACTATCAATTGCAAAATACAAAGCTATATTGCCGCTTCTTCGATCTCCAGTTTGTAATAATTGTTGCTTTAACTCATGATTACTCACTATAAATGAATTGGACTCTTCATCAGCGGACATCTTTAAGCAGATTTTTTCATAGTAATCTTTAAACTGCTTCGTTAATCTCGCTTCATCTGTTTCTAGCTCATCAAATTTTAATTTGTATATTACCTTCTTTGTTAGCCGTTCATCCAAAACATTTATTAAACACTCTGCCAATAAGAAACGATCTTGTCTTACCGCCAAATGTAATGGAGTGTAACCTTCGTCGTTCAGAGTAAGTAGTAATTTTAAATCAATACGCTTCATCAAATGTTCCATCGAATTGAAGTCTACATCATTTAAAATTGCTAAATGTACAATCGTATTTGATTCGGCATCTAAACAATTTGGGTTTAATCCGTGTTCCAGTAAAACATTTACAATATTATGTTCGCAGCAGTTAAGAATTGCTAACTGTAGTAAATCCTATAATTAAAAAATGCAAAAAATATTGATTATGGTAATTTTGTAGACGTTCTAATTCGTCATGCTAAACGTATTTTATTACAAAATGTTTAAGCGATTTTATCGGTTAAGTTCTAGGTAATCTTTATAAGCAAAATAAAACAGAAATTTATTCAAATCCAATGCTGTAAATTATTATTATTTCGAAAATGTTTGTTTTAAATCGAAATACATAATAATTACGACGGCTCAACCCTTATCTCGATGAGTGCTGAATCATTAGATACCTCAGCCGAACAGAGCGACTTAACAATAACTATGGCTATGACTAAACACATCACATATTTAGTTGTGCGCTCATTTAATGAGGAATACTACCACCACTTCCATGAAGCAGTGGTCATCAAGATAAAGAGTCAGTTTTATATACCACATATGCGGCTCTTGTATTGAAAAGTGCATAGCTTATGCCCTGTATTTTCTTATCGACTTATCGTATAAAATTGTCTAAATCAGTTATAGCATAAAAGGATTTACCTCATCTTCATCAGTTACCAAGTCATTTAGATCCCATTTTATAAATTTCCATATCTTAATATGAACCTGTAGCTTAGAAATTTGATTTCTTACAACCGCATCCTGAATTGGCCTAAATAGACAGAATATGGAATTTATATTTCTAAATTTCAATAAGGTAATCACAGAAAATACGTACAGTAAACCGTTTTCCAAACAAATATTCCATTTTTGGAATTCCGTCGATGGATTTGTTACAAAATCTTCACATATATTTGCTACATCAGAACTACATTCCGAAAAAGTTGATTCCATACGTTGACGCTTTATTCCATTTGAGGTTACAGAAGACTGTGATCGAGGCAGATTGTTATCGTTCGCAATTGCTTTAGGCCTGTTCATTTTCACCACTTGCTTTGCTCGCGACTCTTTGTTTGCTTGTGGCAGTGAAACTTTACGTTTTCTTTTACGTTTTTTGGGAACATCTGTTGGTGTTGCATCAACCCCATTTGCTACTTTGCTACCATTTAGTGTTTTGTGAATCCCCAAATTAACACTATTTGCCGATGCCGTACTGCTAGTTGAAATTTCTTCATCCTTTATAGACTTTGAACTGATGTGTTCAGTGAAATCTGTTTGAGTTTCAACATTTCGGTATTCTACTGGCTTATGATTATTTATCACATCCAATAATTTTTTTTGTACTTCCTTATCTGGTAGTCTTAATAAAGCTGCAAATAAATCCTTGTATTCGGGTAGCATTTGTTTGCGTTTTTGATATACTTCGCCTTTTACTAGACCTATTGACGATATTTTCTCTGGAGATAACCCTCCTTTGGTCGTTGGAACACTTTTTAATAGTGTCAGTTTCTTTAAGGGTAACATTGCTAGCGTTTTCTTTGATGTTGGCAGTTTATTTAATTGATTATAGTTTTGTGTATTCTTAATAGACATGTCATCATTTTTAAAATCTCCTTTAGACATTTGTTTATGTAAACTTAATTTATTTATCAATAAAACTATATTTTAAGAGTATAGAATGAAATATTTTTACATAAATTTTCACGGTAATTCCCCAAGATAAGAAGAAATAAACAAAAAGGGTCCATATGTTTCAACACAACGTTACCAGATTTAAGAATCTATTGCTGAAGAGTCTAGCTATCAAGAGGCGCTTTTTATGTTTTTCATGTTATAACGAGCCACTTTTTTACTTTTGGGGTTTGAAAATTGAAGGAAAAAAACAGAAAATGAGTGAAATGTTTATCGGCAATGGATTCTATTAATGTCAACATAAATTATAAATTTATCTTTAATCAAATGTGAGAAATTTCAATTTTTCGTAATGAAAACTTTAAATTACTTATTTACGGTGGCAGCACTATCATTGGCAACAATGATATTAGAAAACGTAGAAGAAAATGTAGAAAACAACAAAACATTAAAAACACGCGTGTTCTTCGGAGCTTTGTTGTCAAACAAATTGCTTTTGTTTTGTTTACTAATTTATAATAATTAATTTAAAATAATTATAATTAAATGATGACATTGCAGTGTTCTTATTGCACACTAGAAATAATCGATGAAAACTATTTACATTGTGACAAATGTGGTGGTGATGTGCACATTAAATGCCTGAAACATGCCAGCACACCGGGCGATTTACTTGGTGATGTTTTTTTTTATTTCACCTGTGCCAAATGTATGCAATTAGAAAGTGATAGCTCTACTACATCACTGGACAATGGAAATCGTACTGGTGGACTTGATGAAACAAATAATGTGAGGGAGAAATTTGTAAGGCAACGAATGCCTTGGCTACTGGTCATTACAATGGCATTGTACAATCTGTCTATTAAGTCGAAAGGTTTGAGTCGTCATGGTTATTTTCATTGGAGAACTCATATTGTTAACTTTATTGACAAGAATTGGGATTATCTGTTCGATCCGTCAATGTAAGCCTTTAAATACTGAATCATTTAAAAAAATTAATATCAGCCTTTAATTATGATAGAAAACGACGTAAAAAATGGACAGGTTCTATATCAGGAGCTTTATCACACAACAGTCCTAAATATTTCACATCTGGACAAGAATTATTTGACGAAACTGGTTGGTGGAAATTAACTTTTTCTAATAAAACTCCAAAATATATTTTTAATTTATGTGAGTATTGAATATTTGCATCTACACAAAGGGTGTTTCCGTAAGAATATACATTTTCATTTCAATGAGGAAGTATGTATGGAATAAAATATTCATAAATGGACGTGTACACCTTCTGAAACATGTTTTATAAATCGCAAGCGTTTAACAATATCATATACAGTATTTAATTATTTTTTATTTATTAAAGTAAAATTATTAAAACGTTTACCACTTTATATTATTAGATGAACAAGAATGCTTAAAACGCCAACAAATGCGCCAAGATAAACGTCAGTGTGATGATAACTATGGCAGTGATGCATCAAATAATGAACATGACAATAAACGCAAACATCAAGACTCTGATGATGAACTAATTCCAACTGATTCCTGTAGTCGTGCTATGTAAGTTTATATTTACGAAAGTAATTAGAATTTAATATTTTTAATGAAAATAATTCAGTCCTTACATGGGTCGTAAACCGAAAATAGCTAAACCACTAAATGTCTTAGATGATGATTTATTAAATAAGCAACCAAATGCCATAGTCCCTTTAGAAGATCCAGTGATGCCGCTGAATACTGTACAATCAAGCTTAATGGATTTCTTAGCCGAAAGTTTAGCCAGCGATGATTTAAATATGTTTAATACTTTACCCAACATAGCACAGGAACCTTTGGTTGAGAGTGCTGGTAAAAATGATATTCTGCCTCTTTTGGATGCTCATAACGATAATGCGAACTTTTTTGAAAATTCTTCAATGATTAAAACCGAACCAATGGATTTAAATGGTCATCTATATAATGATTTTAATGCCCAATTATTATTAAGTGAAAAACTAAAAAGCTTCTACACAAATACCACATTTGCTGGTGAACAACAACAACAACAACAGCAATTCAACAATGTTTTAAACAATCAAAGTGTTGGTATAGGCAAAAAAATACCACCAGATCATATAGCTCAGTTGTAAGTTATAAATTGTTTATTAAACCCTTCTTTCGATGTTATTTATTTATAATAATAATTAAAATAGCCAAACTGAAAGCAACTCTTTACAAACTAATTCCGAATTCTCAAATGAACTGGACGAGGAAAGTACTGGAACATCTGCCAATTTAAAAATGTCAACAACACACGAAGAAGAAAATGAACCAGAAACTGCTGAAGAAGATTCAGATTCAGAAGAGTTTCAACCACGTATTGTGCAAGTGACCAATTTCCAACAATTAACAAACGAAAATCCTACGACAAGTGATAAGATTGTAAAACAGGAAATGCCATGCGATGCAGAGCGAACAGATAGAGATAATCGTAAGAAAAGTGAAATAAACAGCCTAGAAGATGACGAAGAAGAATCATCGGATCTTGAAGAAGATGTTAGTGATGCTTTGAAGACATGTAAACCCAGTTTATTTGCTAAACAACCAAAACGCCAATGGCCCTGGCTAATAGAAAATCGAACAGATGATTTAGAATGTGAAACAGAGGACAGAACTGATAGTTCGACCAACACTGAGTAAGTCTTTTTTTATTCTTTTCTAAATATCTGCTCAATCCAAATTTCAATTTTGTTGTAGATTAACTATGATGAGTGAATACGAAGAAAAAGAACTTTTGCAAAAATTGCGTAAAATTTTTAAATTAGAAGAGAAATGCAAAATACATATACCGCCATACATTAGAAGATTTTATCGCAAACTATGCACTCGTGAATGGAAACGTGAACATGGTAAACCAATATTCAATCTGGACGATTATATAGGCGACAGTAAAAGTAATCGTAGTACTCAGACACATGAAAAAGCTAACATCATTGAGCGCTATCAGGTCAGTTTTAAGCAATTTAACTGGAAGAATCAAAAACCACATTTAAAAACAGAGCATTACGCTTAATCACATTTTATTATTTTTTTTTAACTCCAATTATCAATCAATGTCGTGATTTTTGTTTGTAGTTAATTAGTTTATCATCCTCTGACGCCAAGAAATCATTTTATGCACGCATTGCGGGTTCCTCGGATTTTGAATTTTTTGAATCTCCTTATACGCAACGTGTTTTGCATCCTTTTATTTATCGCAACAGACAATGTTGTCCACCATTTTTAAAGGTATTTTAAATATCTTTTATGAAAATTAAAATCAATTCCTATACATACTATCTAATCTTCCAGCTCATGTGTGAACTGCAATATAAAGTCAATGGTATACCGCCTAGTAGAGCACCCATAGATTATTGTTACGTGAGACCTAATCACATAGCCGCTGTTAATGCACTTTTACAAACAGTATTTTGGCCTGGCATTGATAGTGAGTCCAGTAAATAACTTATCAATAGCTGTTTCTTAATTAATTTATTTATTCCTTACAGTGTCTGAATGTTTAAGTTATCCAGATTTTAGCGTTGTAGCCCTATATAAGAAATTAGTAATTGGATGCGGTTTTTTGGTACCTGATGTGGGTTTCAATGAGGCCTATATATCATTTATGGCCGTGCGACCCGGTTGGCAAAGAAGTGGTGTGGCAACGTTTATGTTGTATCATTTAATACAGGTTTGTTCATTCTTTTTATATATCCTTGGTCTACAATCTACATTTCTTTTTTATCTTTTCAGACTTGTATGACAAAAGATATAACCTTACATGTGTCCGCCACGAATCCAGCTGTGGTTTTATATCAAAAATTTGGTTTTAAAATTGAGGAGGTTATTTTAAATTTTTATGAGAAATATTTACCATTTGATTCAAGGCAAAGCAGACACGCTCTATTTTTGCGGCTAATGAGATAAGATGTTAATAAATAGTGTTTTTGTAATGTAATTTATTTTCTTCATTTGGAATAAGTCTGCTGAACATCTTTGATAGTTAATTTTTTTATTACAACTTCTTAAGCAAATATTTTTTCTTCTCTACGTTTTTTGGTTACTACAGTACCCGGTTTGTGTTGAGCGTCCGGATGATTCATTAATTCTGGTGGACATACGGATACAGGACTTGCCATGACACACTGTTTGAGGTCATAGAACAATTGGCTATCGTCTTTGGTAACAAACGATATGGCACAACCTGTTTTACCCGCTCTGCCAGTACGACCAATACGATGTGTATAATCCTCAATAGTTTTGGCCATATCATAATTAATGACCAATGATACGTCTTTAATATCGATACCTCTGCCAGCGACATCAGTTGCTACCAGCATGTCTTTAGCGCCTGATTTCAAAGCAGCCAAAGCATATTCACGCTGTTCTTGTCCTTTACCACCATGAAGAGTACAAGCATTGTAGCCAAGTTTCTCCAGACCTTTAGCCAGCACGTCTGCACCTTTCTTTTGATTGACGAATATAATAACTGGAGGATCGATGCCACGTGAAAGAATTTCCATAAGTTTTTTGCGTTTGTCATTTTCACCCATCATGTAAACGATTTGCTCAGTACGTTCGGTGGGCTTGCCAACAGAACCAATATAAACAGTGGCAGGACGGCGTAAATAAGAGCGGGCAAGTCTTTCCACGGCGGGAGGCATAGTAGCCGTAAACATCACTGTTTGTCTAAAATATAGAAAATATACGTTTTTATTGAAAGTTCGGACAATTTTATGAACATTTCATTTTACCTGTATTTCTTTTTGGAATAAAAATTTTCCATTAACTTGCTGGCATCTTCGGCTTCTTCAGTGTCTGGTTTTAAATTTGTTACAGGCATATACTCTAAAATCTTCTGTACATCTGGTTCAAAACCCATATCAATCATACGATCGGCTTCATCCAAAACAATGTATGTACACTGATTTAAGACCAAATAACGATTTTCCAACACATCTATTAGACGACCGGGCGTAGCAATAACAATTTCGCAACCCATACGCAAACGAAAACCTTGTTCTTCACGGGAAAGACCACCAACTACTACCACGGTTCTTATACCTAAAGGTTGACCAAATTTGGTGGTTTCTTCTTCAATTTGTTGAGCCAACTCACGCGTTGGTGCCATTATAATAGCGTAGGGACCTTGATCAACATCTTCGAGACGTTCAATTTTTGGCAGCGATTGAATCCACGATAAGAGAGGTATAAGAAATGCCAATGTTTTACCAGAACCTGTTTCAGCTACACCAATAATGTCACGATTTTGTAAGCCAATCGGTATAGCTTGTCTTTGAATTGGTGTGGGCTCTTTATAACCGACACGATCGATGATATCGAGAATTTCCTTAGGAAAGCCTGATTCTTTCCAGCTTCGTATGGGATTAGGGATTTTACCACCTTTAATGGTTATATTGTAATCTTCACGGAAAATACGCCAATCACGTTCAGTCATTTCATCCATATCCTTCTCGGACCAATGGCGATCATCCCACTTTTGTTTATCTTCTTTTCGCTTGACCTTCTTAAGGCGTACTTTTTCCTGTTCTTTCTCGGCTTCAGTTCGACGTTTCTCCAAAAGATCACCATAAAATTTACTTTGAGTTCGTTTTTGTTCTTTAATATCTATACCAGCTACATTACCGCGACCAAAGAACTGGACATGATGACGCTCTTTGTATAGATTATTATAATCCACAGAGGTGTCTTCTGCAGCATCCCAGTCAAATACGAATTTGCGATCATTTAGGCGACGAACTCGTCGCTTTTTCTTAACAATACCGAGATAGCGTTCTCTGATAGCCTCCAATTCTTTCTCCTTATCTTTGTTTGAAAGATCGTCGACTCTTTTATTTTCTCTATCTCTGTCGGCAGCTCCACTGCGATCTCTATCACGATTTCTATCATTATCGCCTCTATCTCTTCGGTCAATATCTCTGTCGCGATCTCGATCTTTGCCTTCCTTTTCCCGGCCTTCTGGTCGGCGCTCAGCTTTTAATTCTGGTTTCTTAGCAGAAATACTGAAACTACTATCAATGCCACTACTTGACGCGGTAGCTATGCCTGATATAGAAGCAGAACCCGCCCGCATACCACTTTGTGCTGCTCTCATAGCGGCTACTTCTTCTTGACGTCTCTTTAAAGCCTCAGCTGCTCTTTGTTCCTTTGTAAGAAATACTGGCTTTGCCCGAGCTTCTTCTTCTTTTTTCTTTTTTTCCAATAACTCTTCCAGTGACAATGGTTCAGATTTTTTACCCTTTCGTTTTTCTTCCAACAACTCCTCCTCTTCCATTTTAACATCTCTTTCAGCTTTAAGTTTTTGTTCATGTTTCACTTTCATGTCCTCTTCCCCATCACGTCTTCTATCTTTAGTTTTTGTAGATTCGTTATCTCTGTTGCGTTCTCGTGATCGAGATCTTTCCTTACTACGTTCGCGGTGTCGATTTTGAGAGCGATCTGAAGACCTGTCGCGTCCTGAACGTTCTTTCGACCGTGAACGGGAACGTCTGGCTGTGCGACGTTCATATTCCCCAACTCCACCGCCACCACGAGAATCCCTTGCACGTTCACGGTCTCTATCGCGTTCTTTCTCGATATGACGTTCGCGTGAACGTGAACGACGCTTTCTTTCATTACCCATTTTGGATGTCGTGCTATTAATAAAAATTTATTTAACAAACTTTAGTTTACTTTTGTCAAAATATTAAAACGTTTATAACAAATGCAAATTGTAAACATAATAGTTGCCAGATGATAATTTTTTATAACCTTTAGTGCTGTCATACTTAAGAAAAACAGTAATGTGGCATAGAACCTTATTTCGAGATTTACCATAGTTCTTTCCTCCCATAAGTCGATTTGAAGTTTTCTCCAATATTTCTAAATAGAGAATGGAGATTTCGTGCCTTCATTTCCGTATTCCTTAAGCATTTCATTTCCGTAAATAAATTTTTGGAAAAATAATTAATTAGACGAATTTCAAAACTCGTCGAAATGGGTATAAATATTAAAGGCTGGCAACAATAATGCCATATGTCAATTGTGCTACCATATATTTCAACGAATGTTTTGGTATTTAATCAGGAACAGATTTTTGTTTCTAAACAAAATTTAGTAATTTTTTTTTGTATAAAAATTATATAAACCGGGGGTTTGAGATTTTTTAGATGTTATTTTATATATGATAAATAAACAATTGAGGTGCTGATACATTTTAAATGTTACTTTATATAAACTTAACTCAAAAGTCTATGTGTTTTCTCAATCTGGCAACTATGGTAGTGTAAAAGAGTAAAAGAAATATAAACAATGAAAATAAATTTATAAACAAATTGGAAATTTCTTCAGTTTCTTATTGGAGCTCCATTATTGTGGATAGCAAATATCTGTATCTGCATTAAATTTTGCTATTATTTTAAGTAGTAGACATGAAATCCCCCTTTTTCGTATGACGCATTTGTGAACAGAAACAAAAAAGAAAAAGACACAGTAAAAAAACAATAATACACTATTAATTTTTGTGTGAAAACTAGAACTTTTGTGGAAAGCCTAAATTATAATAAAAAAGTGATGCTACCGATAATAATTGCTGAAACTTTCTCTTTTTGTTTAAGTTAAATTACTTGCTGAAAATTTTTTTATTGTAATTGTGTGGTTTTGTGAAAAAAATAAGAAACTGTGCATTTGTTACTAGAGAGACATCATTTGGTATTTAAAATTCGCATTGTCGTCATCTACGAAAAATAAATCAACATTTATTATTACATTATTTGTGGGCGTCTTATGTTTCTTAAGCAACAATAAGCGAAAGGGAATTAACTCTTATTGTATAAACTGAATTATACCAGTTACTTTGTATAAAACAATTGTAGAGGGAGACATACAGGGACAAACAGCTGTTTCCTTTGTTTTCCTTTTAGTGATTTTAAGTAATCACTGAACTTCACCACCACTATTATGAATTCTCAGACGAATATAAATGGAGATCCGGAAACGGCTCCTATAGCTGCTGCACGCTCTAGTGGAGCCTCATCTGTGATGCGTTCATTTGGTTCACTTTTCGGTTCCAGTAACGGTACTGTCAGAAGGGCAGCCAATCAAAATGGTGCTGATGGTTACGTAGAGTTCGGTATGCAAGATCCCGATAGTAATGGCAGGACACTGGGCACATTTGCTGGTGTTTTTAGTCCCGTTGCTTTATCTATGTTCAGTGCCTTGGTTTTTATACGTGTTGGTAAGTATAATTGAAAAAAAACTGTTATGCATGTTTTATTATAATGGTACCGCTTATTAGTCATTAATAACTAATGATTGATAGCAGTATTATGTGGATATTATTTCGGCAAAAGTTTGACTTATTCAAAATAGATAGCAAATACAGTCGCCATAAATATGTTTGCCAATATGTATTGATTATTGTCTATAATTTGTATAGAATTTCTGTGTACCAAAACAAACACAATTCGTAACTCATTTTTTAAAATGAAATCTAACAAGTGTTTTGTTTTTAATGAGTTGTATCAATTATTTGTTTTTTTTTTGTACTATATAAACATGTATAACTTGTATTAAGTAACAGTTAAATTATGTGGTATTCTATTAATAGAACAACTCTATTCGCTTCCTCCAAAAATTCCAGATTAAATATAAAAAATCTAACTCATAAAAACTTACATAATATTGTATCTACTGTCATACATGTATCCATATATTAGAGGAAATATCGCAATGCTCTATATACGTTAATAATTGCTATGAAGAGTCACGTTCAGCTCTATTTGGGTTGGCGCTTGAAGTGGTATCTATTCGAAATTATCAAAACTTCAGCATAAACAAACACCGTTTCCATTTTAAGAATATTATGACTTAAATTCGACTTTAAAAGGGTTTCTACTCTGCCTAAAAAACGTATCATCTACGCGAGAATAAACGTACCTCCTCTTGCTAAGGACTGAACAGTAACAGACGAGTGAGTGCAATAGAGAAATAGAAATAATCAGCAACAAAATATTTCTGGCAATTGTTTTTTGTAGCCCCAATAGCGCATTTTTAGATTGTCTGTATTATTGTAATATGTTATTATCCTTTTCAAGCTATTTGCAATTTTCCAGCCAACTGGTTGCAGTTGTGAGCATATGAGCATTATTCTTTCGGATATTCCTTGTATTACAAAATAGGTTATTTTTAATTTTTCTGTTTTTAAATATTTAAGATATGCAGCGTCAGAAATTATAAATAATCGCTTTCCATTTCTGCGGATAAAAAATATTTTTTTTAATAAATTATTTAAAATTATAAAATTTGCATTATTTCAATGAACTTGATTCTTACAATACAAGCCTGTGTGCAGTAATAATATGAAAATTATTTTAAAAAAATCGATAAGATAATGATTTTAAAATAATTTTAATCAACAGTCTATTGAGAAAAGAATTAAAATAAATACAATACTTATTAATTACCGGATTTAGCTGTAATTCCTTTTCCGGGAGGTAAAGAGCGTCGCGGTTGATAAAGAGTTGGAGTATAAGATAGCAACTCTGCAGACAAATTACCAATTTATGCTTAAGGACCTAGAGATCAGTGGTGTTGTGTTCTAAGCTCTTTTACCTGTGACAACTATACGAGACTGTGTAAACTCGATGTGTGTATTGGAATATTGAAGAAGATTAGAGAGAAAACTCTACGCCCTTTAAATTCGTTCTAAACTTCTGTCTGTTTGCCGCTGAGATAAACGTCTTGGCAGCATTGGATGTGATAAGATAGCTTTAAATCTATAATAACAATGCTTATGACAACTTCTGTGACAGTTTGATTACACATTTTGCGTTTATTATTGATGCCATTGGCAACATACAATCTCAATAAGCTCGTATTGCTATGTGCTCCCCTAAAGCCATCCTGGTTCCATCGCCAGCTTGTTTATTTAGTTTTAATATTGGAATGACGCTCCTCTTCTTTCAAAACATTCGATATATAATCAATTACCCTACTGAACTGGACTCTTACTAAGTTTTGTAGCTGTAAACATCAGCATAAATGCGAATACAAAACTTATTGCGGTAATTTTTAACCATGTCCTCTGAAAGACTTTAAAGTACAATATTAACGAGATAAAGTTATCATATAATCTTATTTATTTAAACAAATAAAGTACATTTACAAAATATATAAGTAATGGCCGGGTGTTTTTTCATTCTTAAAATCAATTTTTCATTTTTAAAGATCTCGTGTTGAAATTTTATTTGTTTGTAGCCATGTTTTTACTTCTTGGATCATATTTCTTTTTAATTGTCACACAAGAGTAACTAATTATTCTATAAAAGCTACTGTATGATATCATATGCATAGGTTTTAACGACTTTTATTTTTCTTAATACATTTTAAATTAAGCGTCTAGTCCACAGGCATTAAAAATAATGAAAATCCTTAAAAACAAAGATTGATAAAAATTGATTCACATTTTTATTTAATTATTATTATTTTTTTGTGTTTAAATTAATGACGAATGTTACGTTTTTAAACAGTAATTGAAAACAGTTTAGTTGCTTTAAGTGCTAATGACATATTAAATAATTTGTATGAACATTTTAATTAGCATGTCAAAAATTTAGGCAAATAGAATATGAAAGTCTTATGGTATATATAGTAAGAGGGAGAGGAATTTTTTTACTTACTTATAGATACTTATGTGTGATTTATCATCCTAGATGATGCAGCATAAAGGATAAATCAAATATGATATCGTTTAGATATCATTTTAACATTCCCTCACAAGAGACATTAAGAAAGTGCTCTATTTCATCCTTCTGAGATTGATTGTGCATAGTTTACATTGTGAAAACGTTCTCTTTGAGTGATCCTAGTAAATTAGTTTTTCTTTATTTATAAGTTAGAATAAAATTTATTAAATATGAAATTTACATATTTTTTTTCAGGCTTTATTGTTGGTAACGCTGGTTTATATGTAACATTATTGCAATTTTGTATTGCCTACGTTATTTTATTATTTACTGTTGCATCTGTTTGTGCAATTTCCACTAATGGTGCCGTCGAGGGAGGAGGTGTTTACTGTAAGTTTTACTATTTGTTGCTAAATGTTGTAAAATTATATTTTAATAAGAATTTCCATTTAGTTATGATAAGCCGTACATTAGGTCTGGAATTTGGTGGTTCTATTGGTACACTTTTCTTTTTGGCTAATGTAGTGGGCTGTGCTATGGCTATATCTGGTTGTGTTGAAGGTATTATGAATAACTTTGGACCAGGCGGTTATTTCTCACATGAAAATGGATTTTTACCCGATGGCACATGGTGGCGTTTTCTATTTTGCACTTTAATCAATACCCTTATGTTAGTGGTATGCCTAATTGGAGCCTCATTGTTTGCAAAGACATCTGTATTAATTTTGGGCATAGTTACGGTCTGCTTATTGGCAACATATATCAGCTTTTTGGCTGAAGGTCCTAAGATTGTAAGTATTAAATAATTTAATAATAATTTTCCGTAATAGATAAAAAACAATAATAAAAAAGTACTTGTTTCACTCTAACTATCTAAAAAAATGTACATTAATTTGATATCATTCATTTATCATTCGCCTATAAATATATATATGACCAGTAGCTTATCAAAAGGAAATATTTATTTATATATAATACATAAAATTAGTTTACACATGCATAATATTATTGTTTTTATTATTTCTGAGACGAAATCGATGAATGTGTATTTTTATTTTCATTCATACCAAAACATTTATACTTTTTTTTCGTTTCACATAATTAAAATCATTTTAATGGGGATTTAATATTATTTTTCTTTTTAGTAATAATTTTCCAAAGTGTTACAATTTTAAAACTGTATAAAATGCGTCTAATAAATGATATGATGTCATCGTTCTTAAAAAAAAAAAACAAAAAAGAATTTTTTAAAGAGCACCTCATTATACTGGTCTTAATTTGTTTTTTAGCTGGTAAATGATAGACAAAATCAAAGTTGTGACTCATTTGAAAATCAAAATCAAAATGTGAACAATTAAGTGTATCCCGATAAATTTGATTAGTTAAAGTTCACATTTAATTTTCGCTATTATGTTTAATTAATAAATATAATAATAAAATTTAAAAACACCTTACCTATATTTAATTAAAGCAAATAATTACCGAAAAAATGTCTACATTAACCTAATTCACACCCTAACCTATTAAACAAAGTCAATTTTTAAAAATTATTTTTAATTAACAATAGCAATAACAAAATGGCACTTAAAATATTATCTCCGAAAAAAATTTAATTTCTTTTTTATAAATAATGGGTTCTCGATAAATTTAATTTACAAATCATGACTCCAATCTCCTATTAAAATTTACCTATAAAAATTTTGATAGCCTCGAACCCATTCGGCTTGAGAATGGCTTTACCTATCTTTATTTTCCTTTTCGTTGAGTATAGCTCTACAGGAAGGTCCTGGTCTCATTCGCGACGTGAAATCTACCCTTCTCACAAGCCCAACAGTGGGTAATCCACCTTTCCCTTCGCTTCTAAAGGCAAAAACTGATGCAGGTTTACATCACACACACATACACTCACATTTTCTTTATGATAATGTCGACGACTTTCGAGAAGTGTCAAGAAAAGTTTTCTTTTAAAAAAAAATAAGAAAAAAGAAAAATAAAAAAACCGTTTATTTGAATATATTTTTACTACACCTTATATTATATTTTTTTTATATTATATTATTAAATTTACAAGAGATTTGAAATTTTATATATTTTTTGTTGTCTTTATTTTAGGTTCCTATTCCCGATGAAAATACTATATTATCAAACACTACAATTTTGAAATATACTGGTTTGGATACAACAACCTTAACAAATAATTTATATGAAAGCTATGGCCCAGATTATACATCACATGGTAAAATGGTTGATTTTGCTACAACGTTTGGTGTATTGTTTGCTGGTGTTACCGGTATTATGGCGGGAGCGAATATGTCTGGAGAATTGAAGAGCCCTTCGAAAAGTATACCTTTGGGCACATTGTCTGCAGTTGGCTTTACATTTGTCGCTTATGTAATACTTTCGTTTCTAATGTCTTTTACTACCCCAAGTGAAACCATGAGAAACAACTATCTTTTCCTAATGTATGTTAATTTTTGGCCACCATTTACTGCTATTGGGATTTTGACAGCCACCTTTTCAACGGGCCTTAGTAATCTCATTGGTTCAAGTCGTATATTGGAGGCTTTGTCGAAAGATCAGGTCTTTGGTTCACTTACAAACTTTGTTATCAAGGGCACATGGAAAGGCAATCCAATAGCAGCTGTTGTTACTAGTTGGGTACTGGTTGAATGTATTCTGTTAATAGGATCTTTGAATACAATTGCCCAAATCAATTCAGTATTGTTTATGCTTTCGTATTTGGCCACAAATTTAGCTTGTTTGGGCATCGAATTGACAGGTGCACCAAATTTCCGTCCACTTTTCAAATATTTCACCTGGCATACATGTTTGTTTGGCCTAATTGGTACACTGGTGATGATGTTCGTCATCAATCCTATTTATGCCTCTTCTAGCATTATATTGTGTTTGTTGCTTGTTATTGCTCTACATTTATTCTCTCCGGCAACACAGTCAGCACAATGGGGTTCTATATCACAAGCTTTAATGTTCCATCAGGTGAGTCTAAAAAACATTACAAAGATTTCATAGAAAATTTTATTGAAATTAAATTAAAGGTACGGAAATACTTACTTATGTTGGATCCTCGCAAAGATCATGTGAAATTTTGGCGTCCCCAAATGCTTTTGCTAGTTTCGTCACCACGCTCTTGCTGTCCTCTGGTTGATTTTGTAAATGATATGAAAAAGAGTGGCCTCTATATAATTGGCCACGTTAGGATTGGCAAGCACACTGATTTAGAAGATGATGTCTCAGAAGAAACTAGACAATGGTTATCATTTGTGGATCATATGAAGGTTAAAGCATTTGCAGAGACTACTTTGGCCAACTCAGTACGTGAGGGAGTGCAACATTTAATACGTTTATCCGGCATTGGTGCCATGAAACCAAACACAATCGTATTAGGCTTTTATGACAATGAAGCTCCTAAAGATTTCTTTGAAACGTAAGTTTCAACGCATGTTCTTAGAAACTATAAAATACGTTTTAAATGTTTGTTTTATTTATTTTTTTTAAATAGGTCCTCTTCACCCTACAAGACTGATGGCTTTAACTTGGGAGAAATGCGTAATTTCCCCATACGTCGTGATGGTGAGGAGAAACATATTGATGTCACTGAATATGTGGCAATAATAAGTGATATTTTGCGTATGAAAAAGAATTTATGCTTATGTCGTCATTTTCATCGTTTGGATAAACAGTTTATAGCCAAGTAAGTTTTTATTTTCTGCGTAATTGTTTTCTTCCCAGCTTATAAATTTGTACATTTCAGAAGCAAACATGTTAAATATATAGACGTATGGCCTATTAATGTTTTCAATCCAACAAGTGATGATCCTTTTGATGTTGTTTCATTGTTTATGATGCAATTATCGGTAATAATGTTGGCTAAATGGAGTCATTTAAGACTAAGAGTTTTCTTATGTGAAACCAATAACACTAACAACAGTACTTCATTTGAAACCCATGATCCTAATATGCCACAAGTTGAGATTTTCTCCAAAATGAAATTGGAACAAAGTCTTAAATCGTTAAGAATAAAAGCTGATATTTTCGAGGTAATATTATTAAAAGTTTTATATTTAACACAATGTATATTTTCCTTTTTTATTAATTAGATTCAAGAGTGGGCTCGCGACACAGAATTTACACGTCACTCACGTATTCTAAAACAATTTACAAAACATGCTGAATCACAAACTGAAGAAGTAACTGAGGAGAATCTAAATCGTTCGCTGCTTTATATGCAAAGGTAAATTAAGGGAATTTAATTTATTACATACATATGAATGCAGTTATTACGTAGCTTAAAAGCTTATTATGTAGCTTAAGTATGCTCAAAAAATACTTTAACACAGTGACTAAATGTTTATTAGACTTTATAGAACCTATATTTGTGTAATTATTAAAAATTTCAAAAACTATTTCTTTTCTAATAATTACAGAGCCAATCAAATTATACGTGAACGTTCCGATCAAACAGCTTTATCATTCATATATTTAGCAGCACCACCAAAAATCGATACACCCGATTTTAAAGAACGCAGTGTACGTTATATGGAATTGTTGACTGAACTTACAGCGGAATTGCCACCCACAATTTTAGTACATGGCGTTAGCACCGTAACTTCCACTACTCTTTAAGAATGTGAGAGCAAATGATGCTTATAAAACAGTGATATAGTATTTCCATTGTAATATTAAAGCAACTGAGATGTCCTTACATTTTAAATCGTTTAACATTTTTACAATTTTACATTTTAATATTTGAAATTGAATTTCAAGTTGCTTTTTTAAATTATTGCTAATAATAAAAACACTGTTTTATATTGAACAATTAATGAATTGGTATTAAATAAATCAGCATTTTTCTGTAATAGATATTTATATGATCATGATTTAAAAATATAAAACAATTGTTTTTTAATTAGAAAAACTTTTATTAATTAATATTGTATTTTAAGTAGACGCTTTAGTTGTATCAATATTATTGTCAGAATTGTTATTCTTCCAATTTTATTATTATTTTTTTTTTTTAAACAAAAATTCTTTTATATTTAGAAACCATTTTTATACACTTAATAGAACTTTTAAAAATAACATATTACTATAATCATATCAAAAGATTTATAATCAGCAAATGAAAATTGAAATCAAATTTTATTTACGAATAAACACAAATAATGTAACTTATTTTGATATGTATTTTTTTTTATACAAGAGTGATGATTTTGTTTTAAATATTTCATTTCATAGTAGAAAAAATTTATATTTTAATATTGATAATACGTTTTTAGGCAATAAGCATGACATCATACATAAATCGAAAACTCATTTTATTGTATTATATTGTAGTAATATATGTATTGTTAATTTAATAAAATACACGATGCTCTCAAATTATAATATTTTAATTTTAAATAAACGTGATCACTAGCATGAATGCAACATATTTGTAAATTATAAGAAATATTTAAATAAATAAATAAAAAATATCACTAAAACAGAAATATTCAATTTCTGACTTTTATTATGCGGCTTTGCCACTTCTGTAGCCAATGGACATTCCTTGATATTCCATGGAATTCCTTTGTTTTCCTACCAGACATTTAAACGCCAACCAGAACTAAATTATACAAATGATTTTCAATTTCTATGATTTCACACGCTATTTTTCTTTACACAAAACACATGTGAAATACAATAGATAGACACTCCAACCAATTCCAGATGATATCGGCAATGATCTGAGTTATCTTAAATTGATGGATTGTATGATGTCAAAAGTGCCACGCGACCGCAAGAAAACTACTTTCTTATTGTCTATTTCATTGTTGAAGAATACGAAATTCAAAAACGAACAAAACAAGAAACACTGCAAATTTAAAAGCAAAATTTTTACACAAAAGAAGCCATAAGCGATAATTATAGGTTGCCTAAAGATTGTGAAACGCCTCTTTTACAACTTCAATAAGAGTTATAAAACTAAAGGAATTCTAATTAGCGGCACTTACATATGTACATACGTTTATTGGGAAAGTGAACAAATGCAATTTACCTGCAAAGGATTTTGGAAACATTTATGCTAACAAAAAAGTAGTCCATATCACAGCAGTGACAATAGAAAAGAGGGATTATATAAGGCGTGTTTGATTTAAATTTTGACTTTTTGATTTTATACATTTAGCTATGGCCCCTATATTTATTGCTAAAAAAAATTGTTTTCATACAAAATTGCTTCTCTACACAAGACCTATTGTTGCTCAACAATAGCCAAGCTAATGGTAATCTTGAAAGGATATTATATGCCAGTTGTAGAGAAAGAAAGAGAGAGAGAGAGGGAAATATTATATTTTAACACTTATTGATCTCGCAAATTTACAAGGTATTTTAATATGAAGTGTTAGTTAATGAAATAAAAAAAAATAATGATTATTAACAAATGTGACTTAAGTAAGACACAAAAATTCTATTTCTTAAATTAAATTTTGCATTAATAGGTGATATCCAGTTGGCCTATAAGATGGATGTCTGAAATCCTCTAATCAAGCTCCCGGATGTTTGTGTGATTTGATATTATTCTAAAAAATCCAATTCCTCTCTTATTCCTTACGGTCGGGCGTTACTCGGTACCGGAGACATAGGCGTCGAGGATAATTACTTTCTTGAAATGAGCCAACACAAATTCTCTATATAAACCGGGATAAATTGTTGGTGTTTTGCGTTTTTTTTTTGTGTCGATGACCTTATTTTTGGGCCATGACTTGCACATTTCTTGGTTGATGATTTACATTTATCTGATCGATAACTTGCATTTTTCTGGACGATAACTTGCAATTTTTTTGGTCTATGATTTGCATTTTTCTGGACGATGACTTGCATTTTTCTTGGTGGATGACTTGCATTTTTCTGGTCGATCAAAAAAAAAAAAACTAGTTTCAGCGCTTCGTCACCGAAATTTGTGGTGACAAGTAATGCCCGACTGCAAAAAAAACTGTTTTGGAATCCTTTTTCCGTTTCCCCTATTATTCTATTATTTATTCGATTTTGACTGATTTATGTAAAATCATTACAAATCAAATAAAGAAACCGTGACATCTCATATTATAACACCCTATATTTTATTATGGTTTGGATATACCATAGATTTCTTTTGTAGTTAATTTTAAAGCAACAAGTGCTTTTATTGTTAAACTAAAAGTAATAAAAGAATATACATATGTATTCTTGTCCATTGTGTTAAAATTCTTTCGAAATTTCCCACGGTTTTGTCAATTCTTTTTGTACTTTACGTTTTGGTTAATCCTTAATAATCCTTAACTTATGAAGTGTTTCAAGTATTATTAGCAGCATTTGTTTATGCGAAAATTGTGCAATTTTTTTTTATGAATATTAATCCCCTTAAATAAGTAAACAATACTCGTATTATCATAATGCAATTGTGGATGCTTGCCTGGTAATGAGAACAATAACAATTGAATTAATTGAGGCTTGAATATAAAATCGTTTCTAGATTGTGACGCCCTACTGGTATGTCAAATGAAAAATATTTTCTAGGACATTCATTGTTTATAAACATCTGTCTGCAATCTTTCTTTGACTGAGAAATCATACGAAATATAACCGCATTTAAATGAGTGCATCTGAACTCGCTGTAGCAGTAGATCTGTTTGCGATAGTTCTTTACAAACCCCACGTCAGACATCTCCTTCCTCTCAACAGGTCCGCTCTGGTAAAAACTCTGAGAGTAAATAAATTTTACCATGAAAAGCTTCCCAAAAATCTGTTGTGCGGAGTCGTCTTTAAATTGTAGGTTGTGCCACTCATGTATACAATTGATACATCCAACATAAGTGGTGTTAGAAACTAGATCGAAAATCGTGCTGACGGGTTGTAATGACCAAATACGTTTGTATGTCAAATATTCAAAAAATTACGAACGTAATGACATTTTGTACAACGAATACCACTCGATGCTACTATGTAAACTATGTAAACTATAAGCGCTAGAAAATTGTTCAACGATAGAAGTTACGTCCTCAATACTACTCGTGCCTAGAGTTCGGTCAAAATCGAGCCATATTTACACAAAACATGCTGGTGAAAATTTGCAGATACAAATGTGCTTGTAATTGTAATTTGTTCATCAAGACATCACCATAATAATGCCACTTGCCCTCTTTTTTAAAGGTCATGTTTTTAGCCATAAATATTGCCTGGCCTTATAAAAAGCTAAAGATATTAAAAGTTGGAATACAAAGATAAATAAAAGTTCACATAATAGTGCGAACGAACCTCGTTTGCATAGTCTACTGTAAGTAAAGTGCTAAAACCTTAAATTGTATTCAATTATTGGAGTATATAGATAGAAAGCATTGCTTTTCTTTGAAAATGAAAACATTTTACTTTTGAATTGTTAAACATTTAGTTCGATATGTTGAAATCGCATGATTGCGGTTATACTGCATATATGATGCACAGTTCTTGTGTGCTTTGGGAGAGATTATTATTAAATGTGTGGTTTGAGAATGTTTGCCCAAATCGTTATGTTGACCCACATTTATAAATTGAGATTTTTTTTTCATTCTGTTTCTCTTCGGGTACAATAAAGAAATAAAAAATTAAATTCTTATGTTAAATCAAAATAATAATACTACGATATGTATATAAATTAAAAAAAAATATTATATTTTTCAAAGAAATAAAGTGTGTTCGTTATGCCATTGTTGATAAGAAAAGATGTATCTTTGTAAGTATTCCTTAAGAAGTCCTTTTATACGGTAGGATCGTTTAAAATCTCATTGTTAACTTTGTAAAGCGCTACTTAATTGAGTTGTAAAATCAATGCAATTGAAATAAATTTTGATTCTTTAAAAAGGATTTTTTCTTATAAACCATGACACTAATGTCCTTCGGCGTACGTGCTGCTATTCGTCCAATGTTCGATACGTTAACGTTATTAGCTGTTGATTAACTGTTTAGCAGGTAGACAGACACGTTTTTGGTACGTGTATCATAAACAGTCATCACATAAATATTAAACAAGAAACTATTATGTGACATTTATGACTTCTTTTGAAAATGAAAACTCAACTGAAACAATTGTTATCTTAATGAGATCGCATCATGTTGTGTCATTGAAAACAAAATGTGAAAAGAATGTCATGAATTGCAGTGAATGAAAGGACATATTATTGCTGAGTGTTCTATTGTTGATAAGCCGGAACAAATCTTTGAGTGTCAACTAATTGGAAAATGTTGTGTAAATAAAACTATGCTTTAAAATCCTTTATAAAAGACATGCATTTTTAGTTTACTTTACTTTACAATTAAGAAGCCCATAATGATCACTGATTACTTACACAATCAATAGCTCTTCGTGCCTTTTAGGACAGATGTGTTAAGAATTCAAAGATTTGTGTTACAATTTGGTTAAGATAGGATAGGAATACCTTGACAGACTGTGTCACTTTTTGATAAAGAGTCGAATGCTATCAACAAAAGTTCGCAAAGTTTACAATATTGCTTCTGTTGAAGAAGATGTGGCGGATAATTGAAATTTGAAATTTGTCGATTACACATCGATTGCACGTTCTCAGCAATTCAAATGCAATATGGTACACTTTCATTTGAATTTTCACCTCCATCCAACTCACGCATTCAAATCGCTAGAAATGCTAGAGTAATAGGCTTTCAATTCTGATTTTTCTAACATAATTTTTTTCAGCTGAAACCTATATCTGAATCGGTGGTTATTTCAACAAGCTAAATTGCAACATATGTATCCAGAAGCCATTGTGTAAGTCATTGTGGTGCTGGAGGTATCAGCGGGCTGCTTTTTTTTCGAAGAGCGCTATAGCTGTATGATAACCTACATTTTTTGGCTTGTAATGTATGGTTATGAACTGGAAGGTATTTATATCCAACAAAATAGTGACACTAAAGTCTGGTACACAGCCTGTAGTTCAAACCCCAGCATAGATATCAAAAACAAAACAAAAAATGAACAAAAGATATTTCTATTGCGTCTTCCCATCAACAGTCTTTTGGCAAAAATTCTGAGAGTAAGTAAATTTGTCAATTGTTTCTCAAATCTCTTCTTCAGAATCGACGTTAAATTGTAGGTATCACCATGCTTGAATAAAACTAACACACACAATATGGATAGTGAGAGAAGCTACATCGTTATCCTGACTAAGTTATGTAAAGATCAAATAATTAAGTGGCTTGAGTAATCTACAGAAAGTAGTTTTACGTTTGGAGGCGTTAATTCTCCAACCAGATTATACGATTTGACAGCGTTAACCTTTTTTGTGGGGGGAAATTAAAAAAAACAAACTTGTCTGCACAGCTAATACCTTAACATTGTGGCATTTGAAATCCAAAATTCAATAAGTTATTGCCTAGATATCGCGTAAAATTAGAGAAAAATTGGACAGAAACTATGTCAAAAGGATCAACTGCTGCTGCCAAATCAGAGACGGTATATGTATATGCTGCAAGGCACAAGATTCTTTACACAGTTCAAGGTCTTTGAAATAAAATAATTTTCAATTATGACAGTAGATTCATTTTTAACCTTGTCAATCACAATTGTCGTTGCAACAGATAAACCTTGAATAATAAAGTATTTTAAAATATTTAAATTCTTATAAAAAAAAAACGTTTGTAAAATATAATGAAACGGAAAGTGAAAATTATTATTAAAATAAAGCCACAATAATTATACTTTTGAGAAACTTTTTGTAGTAAATAAATATTTACTACATACGTAAATGTGTATTTAAAATTCCTTTTTTTACAATACAAAACAAAAATTATTATAACAATACAACAAAAGAACAATTTTTAATAAAAGAAAATTAAACGTTTTGACCGCAAGCCAATTTAATAACAATACTAGATGTGAATATGCAACAAACAGCACCAGCAACAACAACAATAATGCAAAACAAAAGAGACATGCAACAAAAACCATAGATTACATACACTTATGAACACTGGTTTGTACAATATTCAATACCAATTGGCATATGAACGTAAAAAAGGATTCAACAATGTTGCACGAAAGAAGTAAGGGACTTACTCTCACGAGTAGCAAGATTAGCAAGACAGACGGACGTTTTTATGTGTGTGAGAGAGTGAATGAAAAGAACGAATCAGAAATTGTTAAAGCAGGTACAAACAAGTGGCCTAAATATGGTTTTAAACCAATCATATTGGGGATAAAACAAAACCTTTCTTAAAGTTTAACTAAACTAAGGTACGTACGTACATATATAAAGCAACAAAGGATGCTGTTTGGTAAACAGTTACAATAGATCCTCCGAAGATATAACAACACAAAATGTTATCCAGTGATTTTAATGAACAATTTTATTATACGCCATACAATAATCTTAACGAGGAACTAACATCAACAGCAGCTCCAGCTAATAACACTCTTACCAGCACTACTGTCACCATTTCGGATAATAGTAGCCCAGCAGAACAGTTTAATAGTTTCACTGAAAGTATGGATTTTAATTTCTATCAAATGGATTTTCAAGCCAGCGCTGATTCTATGTCAGATTCGAATCATAGCAGCAATGATTATGGCTTAGAATTAAGCGAAACTAATTTAACAACATCTACATATCAATTGGAACTCTTTTATAATACTTACCAACACTCTGCAAATCCAAAATATTCATACACTACAACAACTTCCAACACGTTTGCAGACAATAAAAGCTTCTGTAATCAAACGTATTCAGCGAAAACCGTATTAAAGCGCCTACAACCCTGTATAAAATTGAATAACAATTCCACGCTCAACTCGGCTAATTGTTCCACAACAAATACAACATGTTCTCAAGAGGTGTTACGTAAACGTCGGTTGGCAGCAAATGCTCGCGAGCGAAGACGTATGAATAGTTTGAATGATGCCTTCGATAAGTTACGTGATGTTGTGCCATCGTTGGGCAATGATCGTCGCCTATCAAAGTATGAAACGTTGCAAATGGCTCAAGCATATATTGGCGATCTGATTAAGCTATTGACGAGAGATTATTAATTTTATTAGTATGTAGTTATTATTTATATACAATATTATATAAGAATTAAAACATAAGTGTTATTACAGCTAAGATTGTAAAATATTGTTGTGTCTTTTATAGAATATTTTTATAATAAATTTAAGGAAAAGAAAAAAAGTATTTGAATAAATATACATACATAGGTGTACTTACTTACATGAATTGTTCCCTCCTCCCTGCTCGCCCACATATGGCAATTCTTTATTAAAATTTCCAATGATATTCAGTGGCTTTGATCACCAGTGCATTCCACGTCAACTAAGACATTATTTGCTATACTTAGTTGCGTTTCCTCTGACCTTTACTGTTGTTTCCTCATCCTGAAGTCTTTTCGCTTAATATAGAAACAGAGGGCTGAGTACATGGCAGTAAGTTTGAATACAGTTAAATCACAGTTCAACATGGAGAGACTCATTCTGGTCGACAGTTTTCGCAATAGGAAATTTGATTTAAGTATGCTAATCACGTACTTCGGCTTTGAGGTATGTACGAATGAATGTATGAACGAACAAAGTAGGTTGTGGTGTATTAAGGATTCTGACTATTGAAAGCGGCGAAATTGAAAAATGACTTTCACTAAAAATTGTTTAATTTACTCAAACAGTCAGATTGTGTACCTCAAAACGTCACTATGACGATCATCCTCGTCCGTGAATGATGGGATTTCTAAGGCAAATAGGTGTTCCGATGGGCCTAGTTGAATTGTCGCTTTTCAGGGAGGTTCAACTTCATTGACAACATGTGGAAACGAACAATATTGCTAGACTCTGATGGAAAGATATGAATAAGAAGAGAACTGATTGTCTTCTTTCCTTAAATAACATCACAATATCACGAAGTCGATAGGCATTCCATCGAATGGCTTGAAGGAGTTTTGAACTTGATGAGCTGGAAAACACTGTCTTTCACTTTAAGTGTAAACGCCAGCTATTGAGAGGCGAATGTTCTTGATTTTATATTATCAATCATCTTTGACTGAAGTCTCTAAAATAAGAGTTTCTGTGCTATTGGAATAAATTTCGCCTTTAAGAAAGCATTACAGACAATAGTTTTTAGGCTTCAAAACTATCACTCTTATCAGTAAATTGTTTCAGAACATTTTAGAATTTCGTATTCTTCTCCGGGAGTTTTGTTTACAATAAATTCATTAGTGCATGCCTGCTATACTGTGTACGATTATCTTTAAATCACTGCGTCCTTGATTGAAAAGTATTATCCATAGGACTCGATTGAATTGGTATTGATACCAAGATTGAGGAAAATAACATTTACCAGTTTTCCTGTATAAGGATATACAAATTATAAATTGCCTTAAACTAAGGAAAACTAATTTTTAAAACTCATGTAATATTTAGTTCGCATACATACCTCTTTAATCTTTGGCGGTTTTATTTGTTTTCTCAAAGTCTAGTTAATTTGACAGCCGTTTCACGTCGTAACCTTCAAACAGAATTAAGTGATGGGCGTTGTTTGAAACGATCACAACAGTGTTTTAAAAAACTCAAACACAGAAATGCCGCACTATAATTTAATATGTGCCGACTGACTGATAAGCAATGAGTTTGATGATGACTTCCTACACTTCCGCATTACAAGACATTAAACATTTCCATATTAGAACAAATACCTGCTGAATGAAGATCTAGTAAAAATTAATTAGCAAAACAAAAGAACAAAAAAAAAAAGAAATTTACAAATTAACAGGTAGATAAAAAGAAAGAATTTTCAAAGATATATTTGTTAATATTTACTTGATTTAATGCGCATCTTTAGTATCATTTATTTAAAACAATATATTGTATTTATAATTTACTTAACATTTTGTACACATACTAATAATTAGTTTACTATTTATAATATTTAACAATTTCTTTTTTCTTTAATACAAACTTAATTTTATTAACTTAACTTATGAGATTATCATTGGGGAACACAACCAATACGATATTCGAATTAATAACACTTAAATATTTAATTTATCTTTAATATAAAGATATTTAAATTTAAATACAGAATATATTTATTGTCTATGGGTTTTGTATTATAAATGGAATGAAAAAATATATGAAATTATAAAATTAAAATTAAAAAGTAGAATTTTTTTTGGTAATAATATACAGAACAGCAAAATAGTTTAAGATTTATTAAATTCTTTAATATTCCCAATAATATTGTCAAACGATTATTTGTTTTTTTCTTTCACTTCCTTTCCTAAATGAACAAAAGGAAACTTGGTGAATACAGTTAATTTTGAAAACCTTAATTTTTATTTATTGCAGCAATCCACACGAGTACATATCACTTGAATAATAAATCTGACACGAGTTTCTAAAAACCAGCTAAGATTTGTATCGTAAACAATACATTTTTCTTAAATAATGGAACTTCTATAATTTGCCAAAAAAAAAAAAATTTCTTTTCAAACTGAAAAGGTCTGAATCGTAAATTTATTTCGGAGAATTGCTAGTGGCCTCTATTTTTACAAATTTGCTTGAAATTGAAAAATTGAAATCATTTGCAAAAAAATGTATTTGAAAGACTTACTAAATTTGTTTTATAGTAGCATTAATTTTTCATGAGATATTAGTTACTGAAAAGTAAAGAGTTATAATTTTCACAATTAATAGAACAGCTTTTCTAGAAGAGCTAAATTAATACAACAATATTCACTGCGTAGGAAGGACAAACTATATCAGGTATCAACAATTTATATCAAAAGCACGTAATTATTGAAATAATTTTGAGTTATTTTCGATCGTCTGAGTGTTTTCATACATTTGTATTGAAAATAACACACAATTATTTTAGTAATTGACTTCAGTTTATTTATGCTAGCAAGCATGCCAAGTAAATCTATAAACAATTTTGAATATGAGATCAGAAATTGACTTTGAATTATCAAAGATTAATGCAATTATTAATAAAAAATTGTTCAAATTTATAACTTAACAAGCCTTTATATAGTATAAAGTACATTTATTTTCAATATTTTGGTGAGAAATTTCTTTAAAAAAAAACCTAGGCCTTATTTGGAATTGATATTCAATGTTTAAATTTTTATTACTAGAATGAATAATCTTTCGCAGTAGTATTCTTTTACGATAATATATTTAAAAAAAATAATTTTATTTAGTCATTGTTTCAGCCATATGAACCATTTCAGATGATCGATATTAACTCAATTTCTGAAATATTTTTAAGTTGTTTTCATACAAATTGTCCATCACTTTAATGATTTGTCTTACAGAGACAGTGAGTAAAAATATTTTATTATATTGTATAACATAGTCAATAAAATTGTTTTCTGTTGCCGTAAATCTAAAAACATTTTCAAGAATTTGAATTACTGCTACAAAAGCAAGAGGCATTGAAGAAAGATTTTCCACAAAGTGTAGTTGTTATGCATAAGAAGCAGGCCTTGATATATTGGAAATTTATAAAAACTTTATTTTTTATTTCCAACTTATCAGTCCAACACAGTCTAATCTCACAGTTAAGATCTAATTAATGGATAATATTAAATTTTAACTATAATCCAATGTTTAAACCACTTAATTTAGAAGAATTCAGAATCACTTTTTGATTGAGAAAATGGAAAGCTCTATTTGTTCTTTGAAAAGTAATTAAAAAATAAATAATTTACTTTGAAACAGTTTAAAATTTCAAATATTTCTAAGGAGTGTTATAAGAAGTACAACATTTTTAATTGAAATTGAGGAAATTCTAAAAGAAATTAAAAATTTCAATATAAAATTAAGAAATTAAGTAGACACCAAGTCCTACAATACAAATTATGTGTTTTTTCTCTCTATTTTAATAAATATTGAACACACACTAACGGGCACTGTTACTTTTTAATAGGCATTGTCATTTCAATCATATTCAAAATCCTAATATTGGTTTTTCATTAATAGACTAAACTTTTATTTAAACATTCATAGTTTTAAAAAATATTTTTGTTTTTTTTTTTTTGTTTTGCTGGTACATATGAATTGTGTAATGACCATTTAGTTGTTATTGAACTTAATTAGTATGTTGCAATATGTGTGTATTTGTATTATATTGTGTAAATAAAGCAGTGTAACATGAATTTAATATTATTTGTGTTTTAATATTTATGAATATTGAATTTCAAATTATAAACTATGTTGCAATTATATATATATTTGTAACATTTCTAATAATATATGTATGCATTTTTTCACTAAAATAAAATTTGGTTTAAAGTTTTGCAAAGTTTTTTTTATCATATACATCTAACGCTTAAAGAAAAATAATAATAATAATAATAACGTATGATTGTGTGTTTTTAAATTTAATTCGAATATCGATATAGTTGTGTAAAATGTAAGTTTAAAATTTAACAACTAAAATATTATTTTTAAATACTTATACAATATTAAAACTAGTTACAATATAAAATAGAGAAACAAATGGTAAATAAAAATCCTTAAAACATTTGTCTTTTCAAGGAAAAGTTTTTGTTTTTTTTTTAACGAAAAATTAATAAAAGATTTGTAATGAGACCAGAAATTCTTAAAAATATGTAAGAAGTGTTGTCTTCCAATATATAAAGTTTATTGGATTTAAAGGAGTCTTGCGACCTCTATTCTATATTATAAGCAATGGGAAATTGTACTCATTCACTAAGCTTTGGATCCAAAAAATGTTGAAGATAAATTGAATTACAATACGATAAAGAAAACAAGTATTGAATATTAGTACTCATTCTTCTTTTCGATTTCAAAAAAAAGTTCGAAACGCAAGAGAAAATATTATTTTAATGAAATGACATTCAGTCCTAAGTCTATTTTGATTTGCAGTCTTTTTTTTAAAACGTTAGAGAGTTGAAAACGTTTACATGTTCATATTTTCTTTCCTTGCAAGAAAAAAACTTTTGTTTTGATAATAATTGTTTTATTTTATAACAAATTGAAAAATTCCCAGAAAAAGTTTTATGTAGGCCCGGAAGTAATTTAAAATATTCTATTGAAACTTTATTAACAAATGTAAAGAACACATTGTTGCATTCAAAAACTTCTTACATATTTTTATTACTTTTTTCCCAATGGTAAAAGGTTAAAAGTTTGACTTTTTAATATTTACAGTCGAATTCAGTTACTCTTTTATTTTAACAACTCATTTTGTCAATACGATAATATATATAAAGAACATTTAAAACTAATTTAGATTTTTTTCTTTTGTGTTGTAATAATAATGAATTTTCTAAATCCAATTGTTTTTTCCGCGGAATTTACCACGAAATCCTGGACCACCGCGCATACCACCGGGGCCACCTCCTCGTCCTCCACCACGATTAAAGTAAGGCGATGCACCACCAGCTCCTCTAGGTAGTCTAGGGAAATTTCGAAATTGATTTTGCGGTGAATTTGGCCAACCGCGTCCACCGCCACGTCCATTAAAACCTCCCCGTTCACCCATCATGTTGCCATTAGGTGGCCGAAAAGAGCCGTTATCATTGCCTGGTCCCGGTGTATAGGGGAAATGCATGGGGAAAGGTGGTCTTGGCGGCGGCGGAGGAACACCGCCTGGACCTGCACTGCCCATACGACTACTATTTTGCCAAGACATAGCAGTCATTTGATTCCATTCTTGCTCGGGCATTTGTCCCATGGAATTAGAATCCCAACTATTAGTTTGATCATATTCAGCAGGTGTCTCTAGTAATGGCGGTCTTTGTAGGCTTTGCTGGCCATCCTGTTTGTCCACATCCTGTTGCGTGTCATCACCATTTGCAGTCTGATTTTCATCATTTTTTTCCTCATTCTGCTCATTTACTTCTATTAATTTATAGTGCGTTTGGTTGGTTTTTTTTTTTTTGTTTTGTTTGGAAGAAAGAAATGTTAAATAATAAAATTGTAGATTAATTGCCTGACTTAGAAGCATGTAATTGAAATTACATTTTCCAAAAAAGAGAAATGCATGGATTGTTTGGATTTTTATCGTAATATCAGGTATTAGAAAACAATATTAAGAATTTCCAAATACCTCTATTAAACACCATAAAGGAATGATTAAATAAAATATTTGTTACAAACCCTACTACATCGCAACAACCCATGTTTTGTATAAATGTCTTTAGGTCTTATGTTTTAAGATATTGATCTTGTTTTAAGATATTGATCAAACAATAAAATTTAATCGGCAAAAAATTAAAAATAATAAAAATTGCAATTAATTGAAAATAAAAAAAAATAAAAATTTTTGGCTGGTAATATAATGAACTAAAGAAAAATAATAAGAATAAATAAGCAAACCTCTAAAGATATCATCAAGATCTTCATCAGACATGTCCATATCAACAACCATATCTGTTGGATCATAACCAGCCATACCTCCATCTGTATTTTCAACAAAAGAATCTTCTTTGTGAGACTCTTTAGAAGGACCTTTAAATAAAATTTAAAATATTACACAAAAAATGTATTACAAGCCTTTGAATTTAACTTACTATTGTTCTTCTGGGGTGAAGTCACAGTTGATGTTATCTAAAAACGAAAAATAAAACAAAAATTTGGATCGTAAAATAGAAAAGAAACAATAACAGAAAGCCTTACATTTCCTGTGGTATCATTCGATGATACTGATGAACTGTCATTTAAAAATGGGAGCGTTGCAGAAGTGTCAATAGTTTTAATATTTTGACCAAATGTACGATAATCCACATCACCAGACGTCTAATCGATAGAAAAAACAAATAAATTATGAATTTGATCTTGCACAACATTTGAGAAAAAAGCATGAAACACACACCTCATGAGTTTCCTGATACCAAGATTTTTTGTCATTGTCGCTTGCACCTGGGGAACCAGTTAGGGAAATAAGGTTTCGATGATCTATATCCAATTGCCGGGATTTCTCTAATTAATTAGAAAAAAGTAAATTTAATTCAAAAATTTTAAATGCGTTTTAAAGATTTTTACCTTTACTTAAACCTAATTTAGTACCAATGCCAAAAGCTGGTAAAATTAACTGGCGATGATCAACATCCTGGGCTGTAGATAAGCTTCCATCATGATCTGAATATTCTAAAGTGGTTGAATCCGAATTATGGGCATCTGAATCGAAATGTTGCGGTGAATGAGGCGTATCGATTGGTGTATGACTATAAGATGATGTCGAAACAGTAGAACTATCCAAAGGATTCGACCATGACATATTCATATCCCAGGTAGAATTAAAATCATTACTTTCGCTCGAGTCTATTGATCCAACAGTGGGTGGCATTGGTGGTGGTGGCATTAAAGGCTGTACAGAAGCAGCTCCCACCGGTCTTCGGTTGTATACATTTGAATTGTAGCTACTATCAGTATTATAAGTCCTAGCATTGTGGGTAGAGTAACCTGAATTTATATTGTGATGTAGACTATTCGACAAAGAACTGGATGGACCACCAAACAAAGGTGGATTAGGCGGCGGCGGTAAAATATCACCATATTGATGCGATGATCTAGCCAAGGAGGTATAACCACCAGCTGGCACTGAAGGTACTGGCATTGGTGTCAAGCCAGGAATAGCCATATTATCTGATCCTGGGTAAGCACTTATTGAATCTGGTTTATAATAGTCTGTACTGGAGTTATAGCTCTCATCATCTGATCTTGAACCTATTACTTCTATTGGTTGACCTTTTATTTTGAAAAAGAATTACATCCTTTATTAATAACTTTGATTATCATCGCACAATTTCAAATACTTACTCGACACTTTAGCGTTTTCGTCACTTTTAAAATCATTGATATCAAAAGGTAAATTGCCATCCATATAACTTGAATAACCATTGAAATTATTGTTCAAAAAATTCTGCAAAAATGTTGGAAACATAAATTCTTATTGAAAAAGTAAATTTCAGGCTATTTAAGCTTACCACTGCTGCTGGTGTTGTTTGTTCATCTGGTAATTGCAAATCAGCATCTGGTTCCGGGGAGGGTGCATTTATATCTGGTGATGGTATGGGGCTTGGTAAATTGGGTGTGATTTCATCTAGTTTTTTCTTAACTAACTTTATGCGGCTACCAAAATTCTTGTAGGCCTAAAAGAAAAGAAAAATTAATACAGTCAATGTCTCCATTGCATGGAGATATTTACTTACGCTAACAACAACTTTCACTTCACCCCTTTGATTGGCATAAAACTTAATAGCAGTATCAATATTGTTTAGTACCGCTTTACGACATTTTATCTCAGCCTGTAAGTTTTTCGTAAATGCCCCTATATAGGTGACATAACGTTCCAATTCCTTTTCTACATCATCCGAATGTGTTTTATCTTTGAGTTGCTGCTTAATACTTTCTATATCACAATTTGGTGTTTTTGGCAATTTTTTAAAACTTTTATCGGTACTTTCCGACAGCTCCACACATTCGCGAATACTACTTATCAAATTAGCATTTTGAAAATCATCCGAATCAGTGGTAGGCGTATGAGATTTTTTAGGCGGCGCTATATTTAAGAGACCACATAGGTCTGTTAAGAACTCTTCGTTATATATTTCACGCTGTTCCCATATGCTGAATATACGAAGTATTTTATTTTTCACTTTTTCGTCTCTGTAATTTATTCAAGTTTAATTAAATTTATTTCATTAGGTAAGTATTAACATAGAAAAAAATACAACGAACATACCTAACCATTGTAGTGGCTTTTTGTAAAGCTGTAGCCCAACTCTCAACGTATTCATAGCGTTTTCTTTTGCTGTATTGTATGACATCGTTGGCTAAATAAAATAATACCAAACGATGCTCAACACGTACTAAAGGAGGAGACAAATTATTAGAAAGAGAGAAATTAGTTGTATAATGATGTTTTGGTTAAAATTTAGCATTTAAATGAAGACGATATTCAATTTGATTCCCTATTTTGATAGTTAAATAACTTACACAGGCTGTGATGCTTAGTTGCTACACTAATTTTAAATGCTAATGCCCGAATTAAAAAAGAGTTACTAAGTACAGCTTTAAAATGGTATGGACAGCAATAGAATAGAGATGATTTATTCTTCAATTTCTTTGGAATAATATTGTCATTTAATTTGCTATCATATTGCAGTTTACACGAACAAAAAGTATTGTTCTCTTCTTTTTTAGTAACTCAATGAAAAACAACTAGAATTTCAATTTTAATTTTTCTTCTATCTACTAACACTGGCACGTAGATTAAAAAAACATCTGATAAGGCAACTACGAATTTCCTTGATATCCGTATATTTTTCGAGATTTTTGTTGAAAGAATTTGAAAAGATTTTTATAGTGCCAAAACAATGTATGAATTTACTTCTGTTATTTGTGTATCTACTGATAAATTACTATAAAAATCTTGAATCATTCCCGATATTTTGTATTCCGATAATATTGCAAGTAATGAGTACGTTCTATCAGTGTATTGGCATCTACCAAAGCACCGTATTTAGCCAAACGAGGACCGATTGAAACTGTATAACCTGTTGATTTTTCAGGAACAGAAAGATCACAAATAAATTAAGAGGCAAAATTTGGAAATAGATATGAGCGATTTTCATTATTCAAGTCAATTCTGATTCAAAAAGTCAATATTTTATGTTTAATTTACGCTTTGGTGCCTTTGATGCTCTATAGTGTGTCTAGGCAACGTGTCTCTATTAGTGTTAATGTTCAATCGTGAACGTTAGCATATTTTATCTCCTGATGAAGCTTAAATTGAAACAAAAAGTGGCAAGAAATCGCTTCTATAAACAATTCGAAACTGTATTGTATAGCCTTTTTACAAAAATTAAAATAGAAAGAGTTTCGAATCTTCCATCAGATTTTAGTCACCCATTTCTGGAAACTCTGCAAAACAATTAATAAATAATAAACAAATCAACAAAAGTAATTCCAGTACTCTCGCTACACAACCGATAACAGCATAATTGGTTTTCGCACATAGTTTGAGACCGATTGGATATGGCTCTGCGGATTTAAATATTTAATGTTTCATTTCACAACACTTTTAAGCTTACTTGATATACTTGATACAAATTACTTGATATAGTATTGTCTGACCGATAACCAAAACGAGGGCGGTTTAAAGTCATGAGCTACTCATGTCATGTTATAATGTGACAACGCGAAAAGCTTTTGGGAACGTTAGCTATTACAGCTCGCGCAGTCTGCCTCTTTATAAAAAGCAAACATAAGCGAACGTAATAATAAGAAAATATAATTATAACTAAACATTTACGCAGATTTGGTATTATTTTGTACACATATATGATTATATTTAGTTAACAGTTCAACAGACCGATTGTCGATTCACGTACTCGGTCATCTGGCATCTCATCGTTAGCCTTGTCTAAGGTAGGCATAGTGTGAAAATTTCGCTAAGGCCTTATCTCGCTATAAATCTAATCTAATAATCTAATTTGGTCTGAAAAACCCTTAAAAAGTAATATTTACATATCCAGCCGCCCAATTGACTTGCACATAGCATAAAACCACCTACAAAAACTTTTCTTATAGCCAAGCGAACTATGTCCACACAAAAAATCTATCCACACAGAAAATCTTCAAATTTTTTCCACTCACCTCTTTTGAATACATTTAACCAGGATGCAACAATTTTTTTATGATGTGCACGTTGTGTCAAACACCACGATGACATTTGTTGGATTCCATCTTGGGTATCCTTAAGCGACTCCAGACGAGTTTCAAATAAGTCAACATCGAAACCTTCCGTTGTTTTAACAGAAGCCATTCTATTTATAAATTTTCTTATTCGCACTTCAGTGTTTTAAGATATTCGTTTTTTTGATTTGTCAATATATGTTGTATTTAGTTTTGTTATTAATAAAACGGCAACATTAACATTTGCGGCATTGATCTATCAGTAAAAATAATCGCTCGTGTACAAGAATCTCCCGTGAAGGTAGAAGAAAAAAAAATTTTTGTTTGGCCAAGAATTTTTTTGCTGACATTAAATGTTTCGATTTAAACAGATTATTTTATGAAAAACACTTGTCTTGTGTTTAAATTAAGACATTAGATTAAAATTCAGGCATTTAATATCTTATTTATTAATTAAATTTTGTAAAAAAGACGCGCGTTTTTATAATATTAACACTTTTTGGTTTTGTTAATGCCTTTTGTGTTGTTTTTCTTAAATTATTTTCATTTGACATTTCGGTATAAAAAAATGTGAAGTTGACGCCACAATGTTACCATATTATAATTATAGTGATTTTAGAGACGCCATCTAGTGAAAAGTGGCAAATAAACAAGTATTGTAATAATCTTAATGATAAATATAAAACTAATGAGTCTGAAATTATCCGCCCACTCAATTACTTAACTGAATATATTAAGCTAGGTGGAAACTTTTTAGTTCGGACAAACACCACTAACGTGTTTACACAGGTGGTAGTACCGTATACTTGGTAGTGCTGTTATGCTTGCCAGTAACGGTATCTGGCGGTCGTCTAGTTCAAATTCATTCACCACATTTCAGACATTGGTCACCGTTTTGTATACTTACCTCAAGAGAAATTCCTTATTACTTAATATCTCACCATGATTTTATATTCACCACAAAAAACTCACCACGCATACTCACAATTCTAAATGGAATGCGTCCGCCGCGTCCTGTAATCACCCATCACTGTTCAGGTGCACGCACTCGAAGAAAACTCCTGGTTTCTTCCCCCTTCTCACATTACCCCCGCCACTGCACTCAAAAAAAACCGATAGTCCTCCACAATATACACAATCCACCACATGCATATTTTATCAATACACACCAACACACTTCAATTTCGACGGTTCGCTCGTTCTTGGAACGAATTTAATTGTTATTTATAAAATCCAAAAGCGAAAAAAGCATGTGTGAATTTCAATGGTGGTGTGTGCCTGTGGTGTTGTAATAATCTAAATTCTGCTGTTGAGAGTTACCATCGGCTTTAAGAGCTTGTATGTTGATGGATAATTTACATACATTTTAATGCAGCTCTGTATGGGATTTTACTAATATCTTAAAGATTCTTTAATACGGCCATTTAGTTAAGATGGCGATTCGGAAATGTTCACACGCACGCATATATAAAAAAGTTAAAATTTTAATTAAATTTGTAATTTAAAATAAATTAATATTCTTTTTGCATAAAAGATTTATTTAAATGTGGAAAAAAATAATCAAATTTAATTGTTAAACGCAGTTCATTTTATTTAAAAGCCCGTACGTGTTATAAAAAATGGTGGAAAATAGAAAATATTTAACATAAATTTGGAGAGAAAAATGGTGAATGAAAAAATTGATTTTATTGTAAAAATAAATAAATAATTTATAAAGAAGTGAATAAAATTATGTATTAAAGGAAAATTTTATAAGGTGTGTTAGCAATTTCCAAGTAATATAGGCAGAAAAGTGAATAAAAAGTAACAAGAAAAAAGTTTTATTAATGAAAAACATAAAACTGAAAAAAGAGAAGAGAGAGAGGACAGACACAAAAAGCACTGAAAACATCAATTTAACAAAAAGGAGAAGAAAAAAACATGTACTTTATTATTTTATTTCAATAAGAAAATTATTTAAAAATGTTAATAAGATTTTTTACGTAAAGTTTATAAAATACTATTGTTTACGTGCTTATAATTGAAAGAGAGAGAAAAATAGAGGAGGGAGTAAGAGAGAAAGAGGAGTTAATTTAATAATAAACTACTAATGAAAGCGGCTTCTGTTTTCCTTAACCCAAACAAGATAAAAAGTGTTTTTTATGATTTATTCAGGCACAAACAAAATAGTAGTAAAACAGCAAATACAAACACTACTATTACTACTATACAAAAACAACGGATATAATCTGGCAACAACAACAACACACATCATCAGCATTAAAAAGAGGTAAAGAAAAATGAAAGACAGTGAAAAAAGAAAAAAAAACTAAAAGCTCATTGAGAAAAAATCTTAATAATCAACATTGTGTTAACTTACCGACCACAACAATAATGCACACACACAACTCAACACACACCTTTTTTGTTTTTATGGAAATAATATTTACGAAATAGAGACTAACAACAAACACACGCGCACATGCATGCATATACAGCAAATGAAAACAGCACAACAACAAATCGAATAGGGTTTTTGTTGACGTTCGTGTTGAGCGCTGTTGTTGTTGCCGTTCTCATGTATTATTTCGTTTTGTATTGGGTTTGTGTGCTTGTTTATTATTTTTGTTGGAAGTGATATAAAATTCCTGGAATTTTGTTTTGATTAAGATATTTCTTAAGAATTTTAAACACAAAAGCAAAACGTAAAAAGAGAAAATAAATACAACAACTGGAAGACATAATGAGAACGAGTGTTTAAAAGATACACTACTACTACAGGTCGTCAACACAAAAAAAAAAAACAGAAAAAATGAAAATAAAAACAAAGGGGGAACGAAAATGTTCAAAAGAAACGAAATTTTAATTGAAGATTTTCTACGTAAAAATATAAACATGAAGTAAAAACAAAAACAAAAAAAAGAAAATTGAAGAAATAAATAAAATAAGTGAAAATAATTTATATAAATATGAAGAAATACTGCTGTGTGTGGGCTTTATTTTTTTGAAAGTAATTCTGAATAATTTTAAAAATTTAAAAGGAATTTGAAGACATTTTTCATAGCTTGTCGTTATTTTAATTAAAACTCTTTCTTTATTTTTCTACAAATTCATAGAAATGGCATTTAGTTAGGGAAAGAAATTTGTTTGAAAATCACGGGGAAGATTTTAATATTTGGACTTGTTTTTTCTAACGGTTTAATTCTTTATTTCACTCTTCTGCAAAAAGAAGGGAGAAAGTGATGAAAATTTTACCGTTTCTTTTTTCTTTGACAGCTGTAAAATACCATAGGAAGAGGGATGGATTCTTTTCTTCACCATGAGCCAGGGTTATTAGAAAATTAAAAAACACAATTTCCACGAAAAATAAAGATTTCAATCCAATTGGTGCTTTTGTTTTATGTTCTATAATATTATCAGTATTGTCGTACAGAATGCTGAAACATTGAGAACATACTATCAATAAAACTGTCCTCAAATCAATAGGGAATGAATCCCTATTATATCTCATCTATTATTTTATGTATGATAAGATGGTGTCAGCATTTATGTTATAATTAGAACCTAACCGAATCTAACATAAGAAGGAGTTCGATGAACGTAACCAGACTCAGATTAATATTAAGGACAAACGTTGTTGTAAGCACCCCCAATGTCAAGAAAGACTAGACAGAGACAATATAATCCTTAAATGAAGTGTTCTTTCAATTGATCTGCCTACTAATATACGGGAATTGTTAATTAAGTTCCTAATACAAAATTTTGCAATTTTATCCAATATTTTCATTAGAAATCACAGAGTTTAACGGTTTTGAAGTTTAGTATTGTGATGATGCTTTTCCAGCTGTCAGAATAAACATCATATACATCTAATAAAGGTTCTCTTGAAGAAATCGGCATAATTTAACTTCTTTCAACCGTTCTTTTAATAAGAAATTGAGAAATTTCTTAATAAGCATAAAATATGAATAAAATTACCAAAATACTTTTATCCAATGCTAGGTTCGCCATTTGTTTTGGGGTTCTATGAAAAGTATTTACCATATTACATATTGACATAGTCACTATATATGTATATGCATACATGTATCTTAAGATACATAAAAGAATTTGTAGCCATGGGGTTTTGTTAAATAGTTTGTTTTCTTTGACATATGGACTGAAAATATTGACTTATTGTTTAAAAATTTTCCAGTATTATTCACTTTAGCGAATGAATCTTTCACTTGAACTTCAAGAATTCTTTGAAAATATATATGTACTCCAAAAACCTTTCATGGAATTTGATATACGATAACCTACAAAGACCTACAATTTTATGTTGAAAAATTTCTGCAAATTGAAACACACAAAAATTTTTCTAATTTTCTTTTAAAACTGAAAAAATATCAAAAAATATTTGCAATTTAACAAGAATTTTATAAAGTTCAAATGGAAATTTATATTTGTTTGTATATTTACATACATATTTGACATTATACATGTACATTCGTACATACAATGTATATACACTTGAAATAAAAATTCATGTGAATAACAGAATTTTTAAACAAATGTTAAATGTGCATAAAGCACCATTTTTTTCTTTTCTTTAATTTTTAAAACAATCAAATAAATTTCTAAAAAATAACTACTTATTCAAGTGAAGTTAAACTCATTCTAAGTACTGGAATAAGTCGAACTTGAAAGATTGTGCACTTTGCTGTGAATTACTTACAAGGTAGAGGTGGGAATTTGTTATTTGAGTTTATAATGAACGCGTAGCCGTATTTGATCCACATTTAATTGCCCGTAATTGATAGCTTTAGAAATGGTTCGGTTTAAATTTTTACGACTAAACATCGAGCTTTTTATGGATCCAGCTTTCATCTTTTGGTTGATATTTAGTATTTGTAACTGAACTTTGTCGAGAACCCAATATTTATTTTACTGCACGAAGTTAAGTCTTATTTTATAACTTAAAATAATTCTTACATCAACATTTTGCCATTTCTTCTCTAACGGTTAGATTTTCTTGACAATTTTTATTTGAAATATATTTTGATTGAAAAATCTTATTCCAATAAATAAATAAAAAATGTTTTTCTATAGAAATTTATTTACAGAAGAAAATAATTGTTGTTTACTTAATCGGTTTTATCATACGCTGTCACAATCATTTAAGAAAAACGCAATTAAAAATTAAAACAATAAAAAATTTAACAAAAACAAAATTCAGATATGCTAATTAGACAAGTTATTGTTATTTTTTTTTTAATTTATTTTAATTATTGAACTGCCTTAAACCAGATTAAAAATTTCAATGAAATTTAAAACTGCACACGAATACGAGAATATTAATTACGAAAACAAATATTTTAATTTTCAAATAAAAATAAAAATAAAAATAAAAACTAAAATTGACTTTTCTCCCCTACTTCTTTGAAATTCATTGGAATTCATTTGAAATCTTGTTTGTCTTGTTAATAATAATAATGGTATGCCATGGCATCTTTTGCCATTTAAAATTCAGTTTTAAATTATTTTAGCACCTCTTCTTTTCAAATTTGAAATATAGACGCTAACAAAAAACGGAATACCAAGAAGTTATTAT
This sequence comes from Sarcophaga bullata, assembly GCA_005959815.1. Lineage (NCBI taxonomy): Eukaryota > Metazoa > Arthropoda > Insecta > Diptera > Sarcophagidae > Sarcophaga > Sarcophaga bullata. The sequence continues at coordinate 186,635 of QOCX01000004.1, forward strand.
AGTATATTATAAGAAAAACAACAAAAAACCAAACAAAAAAATTCTTTTTTTGTATCTTCAAAGAAATTTTTTTAACAGCAATAGCCAGCAAACAATGTGCATGTACTTATTTCTGTATGTATGTATGTATGTATGTAAGTAAATATGCCTTTGTTTACGGGCAAAAACAATAACAATTTTATTGACGCACGTAAAATTTTCATACGAAACACAGAAAATTATAGAAGGCAGCAGCAGCATAAAGCAACAACATCAGAACCCAACTGGCCAATTCATTCAACCAAACCATCTCACTATCCACCATCCATCTTGCCATCTATGTATGTACATAGGTATGTATGTCTGTAGTATACCGACTTAACGACAAACCAAGCCAACCAACTAACAAACCTAATAACAGCCTGTAAGCCAGTCAGTGAGCCAAGCAATCGGCAACCAACCAACCAACCAACCAAGCCAACAGTAACAACAATAAACGAATAATATAACCAAAAGTTCCAAGAAACGCATTTCTAATTTAGACCGAATTCTCAGAAGTGACAAGACAAGAGACGATGGTGGTAACAACACAACAGCACAAGCAAAGCAAGGCAAGCTCTCCACAAAATAATACAAGAAAACAAAACACAACAACCAACATTAGCAACACTGTTATCATGTATAGTATGAATATACACATGCAATTACAATAAAATACAGACAGAAAGAAAAAACAAAAATATCATCAACAGCTTTGTGGCTGGACTTAGTGAAAAGGCAAATAATCACAACGTTTTATTAAGTACACACACCTATACACAAACCCCTACAATGTGCTCTTGTAGTATATTGTTGTAATTCTCTTTTTTCCCACTACGATACTCTTTTTTTCTGAAGCAACCGCAAAAAATTCAAAACAAAACTAAAAACCGCAGTCACAATGTGCATTAATAGTGTTGCCAAGTAGCTTGTATATATATAAAATCAATATTTAATTTGAAAATACCCAACGTTTTCTAAATAGCAGTATTAATTTGTCTTGGTTTATATGAGTTCATGTCTAAATTCATATAATTTAATTGCAAATAACTATTATATCGGTTTAGCTATGGTTTTTGAAAATTTCTTTATTTTAAATTTGAAAATTATAAAACTTAGAGAAAATAATCCGATTTTTATTCATTGGTGCCTAGGTTCAATTGTCACCAGCGACTGTTATAGTAATTATGTTACAGTATGTAATACAATTAAATTAATAAAAATTCGTTCACGAAAAAATGGACGTTAATGTGCTTAATACAATTTTTTACAAGCATTCACGAGTTTCAGTTACATTTTTGTGTAAATCAAAAAGAATAAAAATAACTTTTTGCGTAATCGCGATTGGATGCACTATATTGAGGCGTTATTGTGAATCATTGAACGCCTACTTTTGAAAGTAGTTCATCTTTGTATTTCCCAGAAATATTTAAATACATTCCAATTGATTATACGTTATTTTATTTAATTGATATTCAATGTCATTATAAATCAATAATTAAGTCTTTAATCGTGGTCGTACATCACAACATTTTAAAAGAATTTCCAGCCTTTTTCTCATTAATTTTAATTAATAAAATTTGATATTATGTGCGACTAAACTTTTGCCTTCACCACCAGCTTTTTCCAGTGAAAAAATGTTAATGCGTATTAAATTGCAATGAGAAAAACCTTTTAAGGATTCTCGAAAATATAAATTCTATTGAAAATTATATAAAATACCGCATACACAAGCTGGCATAAATTTAAAATGAACATACATACGTAGAAATTTGTATTTCTTTTTGTAAATAAATAAAATTTCCAAGAATTTCAAATAAAACCATCTTTATAAAGCTCATGCCGTAACTATTACGCATTCCTCTACAAGTTACACACTTGAACAATTTTATGGGATATTAAGAACATTGAAAAGGACCAAAAATTAAATAAGAATGACCTTCTAACACTAAAAGGGATAAAATTATAATATCGATGAATGAATTGTATAGGATAACGTTTATGTTTGGAACCAGTGAACCAAATCATGGTGCATCTGTTGTTAAGACCAAAGACATTATCTATCGAATAACGCAATAGAATAAATTCTATGTTACATTCATTGGTTGAATGATTTTGTTTTAATTATTTTGTTTAGGAATTTTTGAAATTGAAAATTGAATATGTTTAAAAACGGTTCAAATAATTGCCAATGGCAACACTGCTTGTAGTGAAGTACAAATGGGAGAGCGTTAGCAAGTGGCAAAAGAGATCTTATTAACACAATCGTAGGTCAGGTATGGGAACGTTAATTTAAGTTGTAATTTGTTTTATAGTGACCGATCTAAATAACAACCGTGATTTATCATGATTTATCGCATGATAGCGTGCTTCATTGACTATAACGTTACGATTCTCGTTATGCTTAAAGAAAATACGGTCGAATGACGCCATCGGTCAACAAATCGAAACAAACCGTACATTTTTCAGAGTGAATTGACACTTCTTGAACTGTTTCCAAATAATTGCTTTATTGAGAAATTAAAGTGAAAAATAATTGCCATATTTTCTTGGTTTTCGCTAAACCTTAAATTTTATATTTAATATGTTGAATTTTTTGATATTTTTAACATATTTCAGATAATATAATTGCATAACAAACACATAAATAAAAGATATCTGAAATGTTTTTAATAATATCTATAAAAATATGTAATATTCTATAATAGAACATACATATTTCAGCCGATCAAAAATTTGTATGAAAAATACTCAATTATTCAAATCCAATACCTTTATAGAATCAAGAAAAAGTCCCGTAGTAATACAAATTTGTATTCGGTTTACCATCCCTGGCTGTATTAAAAGCATGTTATTAAATAACAACAACAACAACAACATATATGACACCTCTCTTTTTTTTCTCACAGTATTTTAAAGGTAAGATGATGACTTGCCTGGTTTACTTTGAGCAAGTCCGCTTTTTGTTGTCGTTGCTGAGCGATGACTTTTTTTTTTGTATTTTTCTCAATATTGTTTTGCTTTGTTTTTCTCAACACTGTGTTGTTTTTGTTGTTTCTCTCACTTTTTTTTTGCTTTTGATATTAAATTGTATTAAAAATTCGTTGGTATTTCGAATTCGTGGAATAAATAGTATATGAAATACAATTTTTTTTAATTGTTCACATGAAATTGGTTTTTTTTTCTCATTTCTACTTTAAATTGAAAGCGGAATTAAAAACATCAAAAAAAAAAGTAAAAGAAATGAAAACTAATAAATAAATATAAATTTGTGTGTGTTTAATATATACACACATGCATGTGTATGTGTGTATAAATTGTGTGAATGTCAAATTTTTATTTGAACAGAAAAAAAAACAAACAAGGCGCATTGGCGTGTGGCTGACTGAATAGTTTATTTTTTTTTATTGAACGAACAAGTAAATAAAAATCCATCATCCATGTTTATTGCTACCATTCAATTTTCAATTATTATTTCTCCTTCTTTTTTTTAATTTTATTTTTTTTTATATTATGCTATAATAAATTTTTAATTGAATATTGGCAAAACATACACAAGCACAATTGCTTTTTATGATGACCTATTGTTATTATTTTAGCCGTTCTGTTGCTGCTGGTGTTGCCTCTTTCCATTCCGTAACCATTCATCTGAACTAGTGTTTTTTTCTTTTTCTTCTTCTTCTTCTTTGTTGTGCTATACAAAATTGAAGTGTGCATACTTTATATTTCACTTGAAATCCAATTTATTTATGAAAAAATCGGTTTTTTTTTCTCCTTCTATTTTATTATGAGTTTTCTATGAATTAAGTAAAGATATCGTATATGGATTTTATTTTTTTATTTTTGTTGTATTTGTTGTTGTTGGTAAATCTAATAGAAGCAATATAAAAACGAAGTTATAACCATATTCTTGGAATTACTTTAAATCTAAAATAAAATTGCGTTTTACTTGTTTTTTTTTCTCTGTACATTTTTCAATATATTTTCTATACAGTGGCTAACAAAAGGAGCCACGTACATACGTGCCATATTTTCAATTGAATAAATCTAGGAATTTATTTTGCTACCAACGTTGTTTTATTTGCTAATAAAAATCCTATTTTAGAGATAGAATTTTTCACTGTAAGTGTAAACTAGAAATTCCTCAAGTACGTTTTCTGAACTATACATAATGTCCTAGTTGGGAAAGGTTGAATGAGCATAGCTTACTTGGGTTATTACCTAGTCCGTCATAGATTGCAATTTTTCCTCTCTCCGGTATCCCAAAAGCTTCTTGAAGGCTAGGCACGTTCTGTCAATAAACTCTGGATGCCTAACGATTTTTCTTCATTGGTTCTCAAGTCAATGACAAAGATTATATTCTATGGTCTTATCTTCTTCCTCGTTGTTACAGATTTTGTCGCAGTAGTTGTGAGGTATTCTCAGTTACACTCTATAGATTCTGTTTTTTAGTGCCATTTGGATCCTTCAGTGAAAACATGGACGATGTATTGTAGGAGATGTAAACTATTATTACAAAAAGTTCTATACGGTATCTGCGTTGTAAAACTAGTATCTAAAGCGAAATCATATCGATAGCATACTTCCGACAAGAATGTCTTAACTAACATAACATATGCAGATGGCACTGACTTTTAGTCGTCTAGGTGTTTCCTTCTCCTGTGACATAACGTATGTGGCAGGTACCCAGTAACGAACTCATTTAATATTTTGCAGGAGGCTTCTATTGCTTATATTTTTTAACTTTAAATTTATTTATTGTTGCTTTCATTAACTATTTCTCAAACTTTCTTCAGTTTTCTATTACATTGCATTTAAAATGAAAAGTCCTCGGGTAACACTTTTTAAAGCAGCCATCAGTTCTTTAAACAATTTTTACAAAAACGTGTGCTGCCAACTTTAATTAAACAATCAAGTGCCAGCTGTGAATTGAAGGTTGCCCAGTTAAGATAATGTTGAAAAAAAAAATTAAATTAATTTACTTTAATATAATGGACCCAGTTTCTATTAAGCAAAAAAACACACAATGTTTGTTAACAATGGCATTGAGTGTGTAACAAAACAAAATAGAAAACTAGTTTTCAGTTGTTTTTAGTAATAATAAATGCTTAAGAAGCTGAATAATGTATGAATTAAAGAAAAATAAATAGAAACGTTTTTTATTTATTCTTTATAAATAAATTGTCAATAAAAGAATTGTATAGAGCAGTATTTTAAAGGACTTTCTATTCTAAATAATTCTTTCTTTTTTTGTTTATAAGAGAAAGCGGCAACCCTTATGGATCTTTTATTTTTTTTTATTACAAAATTTTAAAAACTATTCATTGTTTTTGTATGAACCCTTACCAAAACTAATAAATCAACTTGATGCTTAAATTGAGGTTATACTTGCGAATGATAAGAAAACCTACAAAAGGAATATTTACACACACAACAACAACAACAACAACAAACAAAAAAAAGGGAAAAAAAACTGCTAGATCCCTATTGACATGATATTTAACAAAATTGTTGTTTGACTTGATCTTTATAAAAATAAAAACTATGATAAAGAAGAGAAAAAGAAAGGAAACTATTTACAAAAGAAAAAAGTGCGAAAATTGTATATAAATTTCATTGTAAGGAAGGATAAGGATAAGAAAATGAAAAAAAAAATGCTACAAACTCATGTTACTTTGACAGGAAAACGAACGTACAGGCAAAAAACAAAATGTGAGAAAAAGAGAGCGAGAGCCAAATATAAACACGACAGCTGGCACTATGATAATAAGAATGCCGGTTTTCAGGCATCTGTAAACATAGAATGCATGTGTGCGGTAAATAATATTTGAACGTGTGTGTGTGTGTGTGTACAGTGTTGTTAAACAAGATTTGTTTTTGTTGCTGTATATTAAATTTAGAGGTTATAAGAGTTCAAAGGAAACCAGATGACATAAAAATGTCTAGATATAGTACTATTCCTTAAAAACATACACACTTACGTACTTGTACTCGTATTTACTCGTATAAAAATACCTTTTTAGGGGTACAATGAAAAAAATATTTGAAATTTTATATTATTTAGGACGCAAAAAGACCTTTTTTTTTATACAGAAACTAAATTAAAAGAGGAACATAAAAGAGAGATTGAAAATAAAAGATAAAATTTCAGAGTTTATCAAGGTGTACAAGCATAACAGCAACAAAGGAAAGGTGTTATTACTCGAATTACAAAAAAATTTTTTAGTTTCTATATGTACACACATCGATGTATGATAACACAGTGGGAGCAAAAAGTCTACATACATCATAAGTTTTTAACATTTTAGAAAAATATTTTATTACGATAACTGCCGGACAATGAAAGGGAATATCTTTTGTGGTTTCCTCTTCTTCCTCGTCACTACAACTTCTATAGAAGTTGTTGTAAAGTATTCGCGCCTTCGTTATTTCGTCTTTCCATTGATGTACGAAATAGTTTTTTCCTTAACTGTATAGATGTACTATATTGATGGCTTTAGTTGCTTGGTGTGGGCTACTAATTTTTGATAATTTTTTTGCAGTAACTAATCAAAGCACGACAACACTGCGTGTAATAAAGCATATGATATGATAAACACAACACGGTGATGTTAATATTTTCATGCGAATAAATTACAAAATAATTTCATTTCCCGAATTAATTTTCCATGAAAAACATATTAAAACTGATTGCCTATTATTATTACTGTTTATTTACAAAAAAAAAATGTTTTCTTTTAGCAACGCTATGCTAATTTAAATTTAATTGCGTTAACAATTTTAATCTGTTTTTAATTTTAAAAAGATTTTCCAATTTTTAACACATTTTTGTTTATCATGTGATGTTTGGCTTTTGATGATCTTGACGACGATGATAATAATGATGATGATGATGATGATGATGATGGCGGTGATTAAGTTGATTTCGTCAATTTTATAAATCATTTTTATTATTATTTTTTTCTTTTACGTCTTTGTTTTAAAATCTAGGAAAACATTGGCGCGATGGTGTGTACAAAAATAAACGAAATTTATTTTTAATTTGATTTTCCGAGAAAATTATACAATATTAGATCATAATTTTGTTCTTTTCTTTAAAGTATTTCGTTTAATTTTTTTTGTTGCTTTGACACACCTAAACACACGAATTTTCAACGTATGTTATTTATTAGAGACTAGAGGGTCTCGAGTGAGAAACATTTTACTTTTAAGGCAATTAAACGTTGGTTATTAAAAAAGTGGTTTTAGTTTAAGATTCAAAATTTACACAAGCTGTTGTATTTTCCAAACATCTAGACAGAATATATGACGTCAAGAAACTGTTCTTAGTGGGTTTTTCAGCTAGGGAACAATGACATGGCGTAGTTCATGTGATCTTTACATATGATTTGAAATTAGAGGCTGCCATTGAGTGAATGGCATTAAGATGTCTCATAGACTACCTGCTTAATACCGTGTATTCCAGTCTGAGACGTTTGCGTTCATCACACAAGACAGCGGAACTAGTCCATAACGTATCTGCCTTTACTCGTCTTTTTAAAATCATTCTTTCAATCCGAATTCGTAAAGAAGTACAAATATTCTAGAGTGCATTGGCTGTTCCTCATATAAAACTCGACAATTTTTATTTGTTGTTCAACAGAAAAAACTTTTATTATACCCCGCGGATTTTTACTAATAAAACTCAATGCTTTGCAAGCGAATGTATTGCAAGCAGGCACTACAAAAGCGAATGGCTTCAAACTCCTGCCCAGACCATTGAAACAAAACTAAATACGAAAAATATTTTTTTGGTGGCTTACTCTTAAGAGTCTTCTGACAAAAAGTTCGAGAGTAAATAAAATTTTATAGAAAACGTCAGTCGTTCGGAGACGACTTAAAATTGTAGGCCTCATCACTCATGTGTAACATTAACACACACAAAATTGGTGGCGTTAGAAACTAGGTTGTGATCCTGACCTCAAGTAAGATTTGCATGTAAGTGATGGTTTTTGTTAGGCAATTCAAGACATGGCTAACTCTAATGTTGTGTATCCTTTTTTATACTAAGCAAATAAATACTATACATTTCCATTTCAATAGAATATTAGATTTAAAATTGAAAATCTTTATCCTTCTTTCAATTTTTGCATAATCGAAATTTTACTGTGTTAGGCGGCTGCTGTACGTTTGTTTTTATGGTTCATCAAGTGCAAAATATTTCTGTCTATATGTATTAAAGATTGTTTTTAAAATTTCTAAGAATTTTACAAAAGAAAACAAAATAAATTATATTTCTTTCGGTTTTTTTTTTCATTACAATTATTGTTGTATTCAAAGGAATATGAAAAGAAACAAAAAAAACACATGATAATTTTACGTTGAAAAAGTAATAATAAACAATAATTAAGGCTAATGATTTTTTATTTAAGAAAATATCTCAAATTTAATTAGCATTGCTTTAAGTGCCTTTTTTCACATTAAAAAAAAGGCAAAATAAAATGCCTCTATAAAATAAATTATTTATAAAAAAAAAAAAAATTAAAATAACACCTCAGGCTATTCCTTCTTTTTTTTTTTTTTGCTACAGATATGCTAAGAAACAATAAAAAAAAAAGAAACGAAAACTATAGACAGTTTTAATCAAATTTTAATGGAACTTTTCACAATCAAAATATGCGGGTCTCTTGCCAACACAGCCTGGTGATTGCTCATCATTTCTTAAAAACTAAAAAAAAAAAAAAAAAAAAAAAAGAAAAAAAGAAAACAAAAACAACCAAAAGATAAAACACAATATAATTATAGGGGGGGAAATTATTTAGAAAAAAAAAAACCAACAAATGAACACATACCAAGTATTGCCTTTTTTTCCTTCCTTTCTTCTCTCATCATTCAATCAATTAGCGCCGCTGTTAATCATCTCTGAAGAAAAATTATGAAGAAAAAAAAAAAGCATCGAATTGAAGAAAACATTGTATGTGGTTTAGTTTTCGATTGGAGTGGAATAGTATAGTGTATGGTGTGATGTGGTGTGGCATATTAAGGCATGCCCATGTTATGGCTTGTGATGAGCACAGAGAACAGCTGAAGCTGGGGGTAATCGTCCCTGACAAAACGAAAACTATTTATAATAGCAACACTATTTATTACTCTTACCACATGCGGGTTAAAGTTGTTTTCTAGTGTCGGTGCTTGAACCTTTAGTGCAAAATATATGGCTGGCTGGCTATATGTATGTCTTTCCAGCAGGCAGGGCATATGTGTGTGGCATTAAATATCTGCGCTTTGCTATACATGAAAACAATATACGTTTAAATGTTTGCTTAATTGTTTAAAATTTAAAATATTTATGAAGTTTAAGTTAATTAAACCATTATCATTATTATGATACTTACAAAATGGGGCTCTCTCTATAGGCGCCATTGTTATTTAAATTTTTAATGTTTTTAAACAAATCATTAGAAGAGTCCAAAATGCTTAGACGATTCAATAAACTTATGGCTTTTTGAATGAACTTCAGCTGATTTTGCCTGCTTGGAATGCAACTTAGATTAAGTTGCCATCCATTTAATGGTGCGATCTTCAATCAGTTTTCAGAACCTCTAGCACGTTATGTATTTTACAACTGACTTCTCATCTGACATTTTAAAATGTTTATATAAATTGTAACAATTTCATAAAACTATGATCTACCGTTCCTTTCAAAACCATCTGACAAAGCTAAGGTCGGAGTTTATTGTAGAACTTTACACTCAAAGTTATTGTCAGAATCTTTCTGAGAAGATATCGCCGAAGAAATAATAATTTTTCCATATTTCGTTTTGTTCGAAATGGCTGATCTGGCTTTTGAAACGAGTCTTCACGTCTAATTAACCAACACACTACTTACTCTAGACTATGGCGATTCCCAGACCACAGTTTAGCATGGTATAACCAAATCCAAATCCGTTTTTAGAGACTTAAGGCAGAAGCATAAGAAACTCGTAACAAGTTTTCAGAGTTTCGGGCCTGTTAGTTTTGTCCCGAAGTAACGTAATTTCAGCTTTAGGTGTAGAGTGAGTTAGACTTTATATGGATAGAGGTGGAAGTGATAAAATCGACACACTTTCTCTAATAGAGGCGAAATTTTCGGCAGTGCGTTCATTACAATTATGTTTAGGCCTAACCATATCTATGACGCTTCCAGTGTCTATAAATTTCTTTATAATCTTAACAATTTCTTGCACAATGGGTGAATTATGACTACCTTACTCATTCCACTACGAAAAGTGGCCACATTTTAATCATTCTTCGTAAATGGCAAACCTTTCATTAAATAAATGACACTTCAGATGAAAGCTGAGGCCTAAGGTTATGAAACCAGACCTAAGGTTATGAAACCAGACCTAAGGTTATGAAACCAGAACACGAAATGCATGACCCAACACAATTGTGCGGCATTAATAAAGGTGTGAATAATAATAAGAAATATTCTTCTGGCTTAGTAAGGCTTTTAGTATTTTTCTTTTGAATTCGAATTTCTTTTTATTTTTTAATTGTTGCTTTAAAACAATTCCAAATAATTCTTGATTAGTAAACATTTTGAAAATATCCATTGGATAGTATCTAGATACATACATACATACATTTGTATATTTTTATGTAAATATTGTCTCACACATTACTTTGAACTCGTTAACGTTTTTTTTTAATTTTTTTTTTGTTTTGTTTTCCTTTAAAACATTGTCAATTACATTTTGGGTGTAGTTTCCGGTGAATTTCATGACTATGTTGAGTGAAGGTTTCGGTTTTTTTCAAAATTTATAGAATTTGACATAAAAATTTTGCTGGGTTATACAATGTTGTGCACTGTAGCATTCCATTCATATTGAATATTATTTTTATTTTATTTTCGTAGTAAGTGATAATGCTATACGTTAACCTTCTTTTCTGTCATTTTTGATATTTAATTCGTATGAAAAGTAATTGAACTTATTTTGTTTTCCTAGTATTTGATAAACAATTTCGAAATCCTAAACTAAATATATGTACATACATACATACATGCTACACATATAGTAGATATTTTATTAGGAAATTGCAAGTCTATATTGTATATGTACTCGTATGTGTTGCTGTGCATATTCGTTTTTAGTATTAAAAACAAAAGATAAGATTCTACAAAAAAATAACACAAAAACAAAAGCAAAAAAAAAAAATTAAGAAATATATTTTATATTAAATTAAATAATCGTTTAGAGTTTAATTCATAATACAACTGATATCAATAGAATTTTTGAGTGATTATTTTCTCATTTTTTTTTATTTTTTTTTTTTTAATTTTTTATTTTTTTTACAAATAAATGTACTTGGATTCTCAAATTTCATAGAAATAATGACTTTCATGTTTTCTTTTTATTTTACTTCACTTTATATTCCTTTACGTATGCACATACTTTCGACGAATCTGTTATAATTCCCAAGAAATACTTTCCAAATGATATGGTTTTTTTCACATTCTCATTCTTATTCCTCTTCTAAAACATTCTCAAGTGATATATACTCGTAACGCTTGAGCGACCAGTGGAATTATAAAGAAGAATCCTAAGTATGGAAAGTTTTAAAAATGAATATATTTTTACAGAAAAAAAAAAACGAATTTAGCAGAATAACAGAATTGTTACGAAATTCAGAAATGTTTAGCAAATTGTAAAAACATTGCCATGAATTCTTGGTTCTATTTTCTAATGCAAAAGAACATGATCGCCTTTGGTGTTTCTCTGGTGTTGTTTACTTTCAGGGTTTTTGCAAGAAGATTGCGTTTTGTTTGAGATGTCCAACCTTATTGTTTAAACCATGGCCTTACGTCTAATAAGCTATCACACTACTTAAGACTCCTACATACATACATAATTGGCCATTACAATCCTTCAGTCAGGATTACGGCCTAGCTTCTCACACCACTTATGTTGTGTGTATTAATTTTATACAAGAGTGGCGGGACCTACAGTTTAAAGTCGACTCCGAACGACAGATTTTTGAGAAACTTTACATGGCAATTTTATTTACTCTCAGAGTTTTTGCCAGAAATCTGCTGAGAGGAAGTCGCCATAGAAATATTTTTGTTTCATATTTCGTTTTTTGATGTCTGACCGGGGATTCGAACCCTGGCCTTTCGTCTAATAAGCCAGCACACTACCCACTAATCTACAGCGCCTTCAAATTACTAGCTTAAGTTAAACTGGCAGCCAACCCAAATGAGCACAGTTTTTTTAAGATCTCGTTGTAACAGCGAAATTATCTATTTCGTCATATAATTACAGCTTCTGGTTGAAATCTCTATGAATGCTTATGTTTTGTGAAATCATTTGTCTCTGGCTTTATTCTAACCTTCTATGTTGCCGAGCCCAGGTGTCCAGATGAGGATAACCGTCGAATATCTCGCTATCTGCTTCAGAGACACTCGGAATTTTTGCATAATCTTGGATGTGGTGCAAACATGCAATTTTTGTAGCCATTTTTTTTCAGCTTGAAAAGTATTGCAATAATCATGTAGTATTTAAGAGATGATCTTGTGTTGAAAAGATACTGCCTTCGACTTTTTTGTAGAATCTGGCATCCATTAGTGAAACTTTGAATAACGTTTCCTGGGAGGTGACAGCCATTAACATAAACATTGAAGCATCTGTCCGGTATCTTTGCCAGGACCAAAAGCAGGTTCAGATATTGTGTGGTCTCTACATTGATGTAATAATGGCTTTACCCTAAAGTGTCAAAATGATAGCAAACCAAATGCCACTTATTTAGTTTAGAAAAGTTTATTTCATATTTTAGAAATACACCAAATTTGTATTACAAATTTCGTCAAGAATCAGTACATATGCGTACAAACATTATTGATGATGAAATGTGACCATGAATTGGCATGTAGTATGTATTGCCGTAGCAAGTGACTAAACTTACAAGTTCCAACATCTTTTTCAAGTATTTTTGTTTTTTTTTTTACATGAGTATTCAAGCAGCAGCATCACATATTATTTTAATAATAATTTGAAAAGTCATATGAAAAGGCAATATTTTTTAAGCAATAACTTGTAATGTCAAGCATTTATCAGTTTGACAGGCAACTGACTGGGCTGTTTTAGTATATTTTTTTTAGTTTCAAGTTTATTATGATAAAATGCAAACAAACAAATTTACAACAGCGGAGGGAGACACTCGCTCGTATATACATATGCAAATGGGTTTACATAACTTTATTTATCTTTAAGTTTGAAATCTTATCAGAAACAAAACATTTTTGTTTCTTCTCTGAATTGCTTGTATTTTATTGTCAACCATAATTTATAAGCATACATACATACATACATATTTGCTTAAAATTATGTTTAACAAATGCTTGTTATATTCAATATACATACATACATACATACATATATGAACATATACGCTGTATAAATATTATTGTATTGTTTAAGAAACCCATATTAAACAAGTATTTCATGGAATTTCTTCATCATGTTTTTTTTTTTTTTTTTCTTTTTCTAAATTTTTTTCTCTTAATTATATTGTTATTTGGTTGGGGCCGTTTTAATACGTCTTAGAAATACCGCAAGCATAAATATGGTCTAAATTTAGATACAAGAAAATAAAAATAATAATAAATAAGGCCATAAATAAATGTTTCTTAAAACAAAAAAATTTGTTTACAAAAAAAAAACGTTTTTTTATTTTCGGTTTGATTATTTGATTGTTTAATATGCGTGCCCATACACTCAGACATACTTATTAAAAAAAATAGCTAGCAATCTATGAAAAGAAAATCTATGAAATTTTATTTCATCATCCTCTCAAGTGTTATTGTTCTTCAAATAAGTATTGGCTGACGTCAATTATTTGAGGCCTTAAAATATTTTAATATTTTTTTTATCACTTTACTTGCAAATCCTTTTTAAAATCTTTCGACAATTCATAAAAATAATTGCACAAAAATAAAAAAACAATATCGGTTTTATCATTCACCTGCCTGCCTGCCTGCCTGCCTGCCTGCCATGACTAAAGGTCGTTCGTTGTTCTGAGTGAAAAAAAAAACTTAACGAAAAAATTTAAGCTAAAAACAAGCAATTCCCAGAATTTAATCTTTTATAATTACTTACAAACCTACACACAATATTTGCACTCGTGTGAAAAAGGTAAAAAAAAACGATTTGTTGTTCGTTATCAAAAAAATTTACGCTATTAATGTTTTTCACTAGAAAATTTTTTCAAATCTCATAGACCGTAGTAACAGCAATATTTAGGCCATCCAATTCACAAGTACATGTGTAAAAGAAAAGTTTTTCCCCAAATGTTTTGGGGATATTTTTGTTCAATGAAATTTGTTGATTAAAATTATAAAAAAAAAATCTTTTTCTTTTTTTGGGTGCATTTTTCCTATTTTAGTATTTTTGTAGTTTTATGAATGTGTGGGTTATTCTGAATTAGACTCGTTTGGTCAATAAATCTGGATATGTAAAACCTTTTCAGGTTTACGAGTGCCGGACAATGTAAAAAATGCATGTCATCGACCAGGAAAATGCAAGTCATTGAAAAAAGTGCAAGTTATCGACAGAAAACGCAAAACACCCACAATTTAGCCCGGTTTATATAGAGAATTTGTGTTGGCTCATTTGAAGAAAACGATTAACTTCGACGTCTACATCCCCGGTTCCAACCGTAACTGGTTCGACCGTAAGGAAACCTGATTCAAAAGCTATCCAACCAATTTGTTATTTGTGTTGGTTTTACAGTCTTCACACCCATTGGCAATTACCCATTGGCAATTATTCTCAAGAGAATTGTTCTTGGTGACATCATGTCATCACCATGGAGAATCGGACTCTTACGTCTCAGATTTCTGGTTTAGAAATAACTTTTAATCACAGGGCACTAGAAAAAGTTCTCCTTGTACTCAAGATGGAAAGCGGTACAACTGATACTTCGATAGCGTATGTTCTTAGTGATGTCACACAGATACATCGATTTAGTTTATACAAAAAACATTTCTAACTTTCCTTTGCTTAGTCTTTCAATTGTACTGCATTAATATGGTAGCAGGAAATTATAACGGCTTTGTTTTTAAAATCGAATAAAAGGAATTTGAAAATTTAGAAAAAAGTTTCGAAAATTCCAAATGTCTCCAGGTTAATTCAATTTTTTCTGAACAGTTATGTGAAGAAACTATATTGTAAGCGTAACGGTATTTAAAATTCGCTTTCTGATTTTTTATTAATTTTTTTTAATACAAAATTAAAATTGTTTTTCTAGCTAAAGGTATAATGAAAGTCATTATTTAGCATTGATGGGTTTTCAAAGTAATTAAAAAAAAATAATACTTTTTTTAAATATTTTGCTTTTAAATATTGTTATAGCAGGGCACTGAAGCATGAAAAATTTACATAAAGATTCCCACAAAATTGCATGTGTTTAACAAAGAAAAAAAATGCAACAAAATTCAAATGAAAATAAAATTTTTCATTATTTTCATTGGAAAAAACTGCATCATAAAACAGCTAAAATTATTCAAAAAAAAATAAAAAAGCCTCAAAGTAGCCTTACACACACTCGACAAAAGAAACAAAGCAAAACAACATAACAAATAATAATACAGGCTGACTATAAGAATAATACAAAAAAAAAAAAAACAAAACAGATTCATTTTCGATCATATCAAAATACATGATGCATTACAAAAAAAAACACACACAACAACAAAAAAAAAAATTGAAACGAAACGAAACAATATGAAAAATACTGTTTTCATGAGAATTTTGTATGGCATTGTTATGTTATGATTGCTGCTGTTGTTGTTATTGGTGTTATTGTGCAAATATATTTCATTGAGTTTGTAACGAAATATAATCATTGTATTACAAAATTCACATGAAATTAAGCAATTACTAAAGGAGACAACAACAACAACAATAACAATAGCAACAATAATGACGATGATGATTTTATAAGCCTAAAGAATTGTTTTCTTCTTTTTGTGTGCACATCTCCAGCTTTCTATACTTCTCGAGTCTTGCGTGTGCTTTCTCTCTAAAATGTGTATTGTTTGTATAACTCTCTGCCTATTATACTCATAGACTTTGAATATACATGCATTTGACAGTGTAATAATGCTAATGGCATACAACAATAATAATAACAATAATGAGCAATTGTCTAAAATAATTTCGTATTTCTTATAGCACATATACATACATACACACACCAAGTATACCAATTAAATAATCTGTATAATAATACAACTTGTACTTGTGTGGTGGTGGTCTTTATTATTGAGAGGCATCCTTCTCGTACTTTATTAACATTCATACTTCATTACTACTGTTAGCTTTACTGTTAATGTTATTGCATTATGGCTGCTGCATTGTAGAGTAATGTAATGTAAGTTGTTTAAAGGAAATTGAAAAGAAGTGTAAGAAAGTCATAGTCAAGCAAATCAGACTAAATTATACCCTGCATCAATATATATTTTTTTACTTTCTTTTAATTAAAGAGATTGTAAAAGTATAACTTATTTTACTGAAAACTAATGCAGGGTACACAATTACACAGTGTTGTTGCTAGTAATTTTATCCTCTCACATACAATATGAAGAAGTGCAAGAGAATGAATTAAATGCGTTTGCTTATGTATGTACTTGTGTATGTTTGCATAATCGCATTAAATTAAAGTCAATTGAAGTATTTCTTTAATTTATAAACAGTATTGTAAATTTAAATAGTGGGAGCCATATGTAAATGACTTGACTAACACTTGAATAGGAAATTTGTTTTGTCAAGCTTTTTATTACCACCTGAGGTTATTATCCGATTGCCATAAAATTTAAATGTTTATAGCACTTGGAATTGTAAAAGTAGGTCAGTTTATTTCAAATAAAAAAGGCCATTAAAATAATATGTAATTAAAATATAAAAAAAAAACAAGTTAATTATTTTAAATAATTAAACTTTATGTATGTACGTATGTTTGTGCACTTGACATACTTGTGAACATGGTTTTAATGAAAGTAAAACCAAATTAAAACAAACATTTAACCGAATAACTTGAGCACAAAACAGGGTTTTTTGCTTTAAATATCGTTGAAAGTAATCAAACAGTTTAAAATTCTTTGAAAAGAATCACAAGTAAAATAATTGATTGTCATTTAAACTGTTATAGATAGAGCAAAAAAAAAAAAAAGAAAAACATTTTTTCCCATAAAATTTTAATAAATCAACGTTAAAATCCAATTTGTGGTTAAAAAAAACCTCACGTTGTTTCATTACACAGGAACTGCACAAATTTAAGTTGAATCTGCTGTGACTAAGAGTTCTCAGAGAAATAAAAACGAAATTGGAATCAAAGAAAGTCACAAGAAAAGTTTTTTTTTATTGTAAGAAATTCATCTTTTTTTTATGAAATTGTATTTTTTTTTCTTTATGGTGCTTGATGAAAATCTTATCTCATAGACGTCGACTTATCTATCTTTACAAGCTTTTGATGTGGAGATATTTGGATTAAAAAAAGAACTATTCGCCGTAGACAGGAATAAGTTTTATTACCTTAAAGCCAGGTCCAAGCGAAAGAGTTTATATTTTATGCACCTCTCCTATCTTCTTATTGATAAACAGACGATTGGCCTACTGTAGAAGGTCCTGAAAATAAAAGGTTGACCATTTTTTGTTTGTGACAGAAAAAATCAAATCAAGAGTCAAAGATTACTAAACTAACTTTCCATTGAAGTATGATTTAAAGGATGAATGAGTTCATTTTCATAAATCCCATAAACTCAACAGAAGATCCCCCTTGTTTTTCTATAATATGTAAGTTTATAACAATTTTTAATCGATTATACAAGTATTTTAAGCTTTTATTCTATTTTATTCCATTCTAGCATTAATTAGCTGAGTGATTAATGACAAACAAATTATTTTAATTGCACATTCGTTTTTGTTCATTGACAATCTTTTTTGTTTTCTCATTCTGTTTACAGGTAAATTGATGAACCACTTCAATATCCAATTAACAATGATGAGGTAAGTTAGATTTTCATTTAAAACGTATAAAAATAAACTAAAAACGAACAATGACAAGTCAATTTTTATTAGAAACTGAATAAGACATGAAAAACAGTTATTTTCGAACAATTACCTCAATCATCTTCTTCTAAACAAATAGCATGCAGTGTGATTAAGCTTGCATTCGAAGTATAATTCATAAGATAACGCAGAGCTCAATTGTTGTACTGTGAACAGACGATTATCCATTCATAATTTAACCATGGGAATGAGACGTCATAAGACTTTATTTAGTGTTGTGATGAAATTCCAATGAATTTTTTATGTGTACCACCATAACGCAGTCATTATTATCATAATCATGCACCCACAAAGTCTTATACTCGCCTTAGCAACCAGCCATGGAACTTTAAAACAAGCCTGGTTTAAGGCAAAATATGAGATAAAAACAACAACGAAGATAAACTATTACAAATAAAATTTATTTTTAAATGCTTACCAGCAGGTAAAATAATTTAAAGCGAACCAATAGACATACAGTCCAACATACAGACAGACAAACATGTCTGCAAATATAAACTTTAGTCTTTGGGCTTTTGAAGAAAAAAAAAAAAGAGAGACCCTCAAGTTAGTGAGTCATCCTCCTCATGTTTGGTTCTGTTGAATTACTTGTACAATCATTATGTGGCGAATGGTGTCATTTGAAAAAATTTATGCCAGCCCGTCAGCCAGCCAAACAAACTTTTGTATTTGTTTTATATCACGGTTTTCAGAATAACACACTTCACTCGATAATTATTTGATTAAAAAGCGCAGATAAACTTCAACAATTATTGTGAAATTTTCACTATCATTTGAGGGAGACGGAACCCCACTAAACAGAGCTTTAAAAAGTTATTATTTTAAATGACAGAAGACTATGATTAATGGGAAACAGTAAAAGCCAGAAAATCCATACTCAAGTCACGAATCCAGGTTTGGTTACTAGCGTAATATCAAGAGCAAGTTTATTAAACTGAAATTGATTATTACCATTACCTACCCTGCAAGATTTAAATAAGAAAACTATCAGCTTATCATACTGCTTGTGTGGGTTCTTGATAACATGTTTTTGTATCCCCACGCCGCTCAGTTCATAATATTTAAAGTAGGGAAGTAGGCTTTCCAGGAACATTTTCAAAAAACCATGCCTCTATGACACACACAGACAATAATGTGAACCAAACAGTAACTTTCTTCTTATGCAATGGCTTTTTCATAGCCACCTTTGTGTTCTCCGAATACCATATGAGACAATTTTGCTTGCTAATATAACCACCGAGAGAGCTTCATCGCTGACGGAAATTTTCTTTAAAAAATCAACATTGAAATCCTGTTGCTGTAACAACCAAGCAACTTATCATAATGAATCGCAAGATAAGCGCAGTTGCTAAGAACGTTGTAAATTCGCTAAAAGTAGGGATATTTCCGGCATGGCGTATATTTCGATGGTGTACAGGTCTGACTAGTTTCCATCTGACTAGTTTCCAATCACTTCTAAGTTCTTTATAACATTACCAATTTCATGTTCAATAGGCTGATTGTGATGGTTAATATCATCCCGCAAGGTTTGAAAAGTGGTCGAGTTTGATTCGTTGTTTTTGTAGCCAATTTCTATTATTTTTACGAGTTCTTAGGTTGTGAAATGACAATTCACATTCATAAGTAAGAAACCTTTCTCTAAATAACTGACGCTTTTCATCTGGGGGACTTGAAACCGCTTAATGTTTAGAATACACTACAGACACTAATCTTAAATTAAAATTAAATTATTTTTCCATATTATTATTGTTATTACAGCAATTAATTTTACGAACTTTTTTATGGAAATTTTTATTTTTTAATTTTATGACGCTTTTAAAACGATTTCCGATTTTTTTTTTTTTTTTAATTGATAAGATTATCAAAAAATTCTTGTAAATCCGTTTAAATTATCAGACGCCATTTTGGAATTTCCCTTTTTTAACATGCAGACAAAGCAACAAACATATCCTCATTCATTAAATTAAATCGTTGACAACTGCAACTCAATAGAAATTCTACGGATTCCATCTCTCTCATATAATGAGTAATCAACACAATTCAATTTGGGGTATACCCTGAATTCTTTAAAAAAAAAAAAAAAAAAATAAGGCAATGACTTTAAAAAGAAGAAGACGACCAAAAATAAATATATTGTGGCAATAAATTTATTGGTTATAAATATTAGTCACATTTCTTTATGATTGTGTGTATGCATGTATGTATGTATGGATTTTTGGTATAGATTCTTATAAAAGTTTAACACCTTTTCGTTTCTGTTCTTGTTTTTTTCTTCTTTTCTTCCTCTTCTTTTTCAATAACACGTGGTGGTATTCGTTATTATTGGAATAAGTGTTCATTATTTTTTTCTGTTTATCTTCTGGTTGTTTGTAATTAAAACTACAATAAGAAATGAGAAGTACTTACTTAGCCATGAGAGCATATACTCTCAATCGGCTCTTGTTTTGTTTTTATTCTTTTCTTTTTTTTCCTCCGTTTATTTGTTTACTTGCTTGCATAGGCTATGAATGAATTCTTATTACATAGTTGGTTGTTGTTGTTTTTCTCGTTGTCGCTTGCTTGTGTTCCATATAAAATGAGATTTTATTTACAGCGTGTGTAAAGCCAAACAACATCAACAGCAACAACTACAATATTATGTGATTTAAGAAGATGAAAACTAAAATATAAACAAAAACAAAAGCACTTCAAATCAGGAAGGGGTGTGTATTTCTTTTTTTTTTTATAGTGAATGTACTTTTGTTGTAGACTTGATTTCTTTTTTCTTTTTTTTTCTCATTTGATTTTATTGCTTTAGGTAGTAGTAGTAGTCAGAGTCGTTATGTCGTCATTGTCATAATTATCAAGAGTATCGTCATTATTATAATCGTAACCGTTGCTCGTGGTTATTTTGCTGCTGTGTATCGTGCCCGATAATAACAGAAACAAAAACAACACTGTGAGAAAATACACTCACAGAAACCGAGAGAGAGAGAGAGAAAGAGAGTATAATAACATAATCGTTTTGTGCTGATGTTAACTAAAAACGTTGCCAATAAATTTTCATTCACTTCACTTCAATTTCAGTTGCTAAACAATAATCACATTAATAATAACATATAACGGCAAATTATTTTCTTTAATTTAAAATATAAAATAGAAAATAGAAAATAAAGGAAAAATATAATCAATGAAATTGAATATTATAAAAATTATTCATTAAAATCTAAAGAAAAAGGTGTGTTTGTTATTTATTTATAATACGAAAAACGTGTCAATTAGTTTTCATTCACCGAAAGCAAAATAGAAAGAAAAAACAAAACTTTCTTAATTCATACATTTTCTATTTGCGGACGTGCCTTAAATGTTTATTTTCTGTTTATAAAATACGGGGTTGTTGAATAATAAAACCAAAAACGTTTATATGGTTTTATACTTCCGCTGTTTGTTTTTGTATGTTTATTTTCCATTTGTTTAATGAATTTAATAAATACAAAACAAAAAAAAACTTTTATATTAAAGTGTACAATACGTTACAAACTGTCATTTTTTTTTTAAATTGCACGTTCCAAAAGCTAAAGCTAATCATTTAACTTGAAATCTTTTTACAACAAAAAAAAAATGAAAAAGAAAAATAAGCTTAATTGTTCTTTTTAATGCCTTAAAAGAAATGAACAATTATTTATAATTTCCAAATAGAATGGAAAACCTAAAAAGTAACAGAAAAAAACCAACAAAAATATAATTTCATTTAAAAAAAAGGTGCTTTTACTACACACATCCGTACACACAAAACGGTGTATAAAAACATAAACTGGCTTTGTGTATGTTTGTTTGTTTATTTACATGCAATACATACATACATACATATGTATATATTTGCTGAAGTGTCAAAAGGAAGACATTCCAAAACCAACAACAACAACAGAAGCAACGTACCTACCTAATCCGGTTTTGTTATTAAGAAAAAAAAAATAAAATAATGAAACGTATAAACCACCATCAGCAATAACAACAACGACAATCAAAATTATGACTTTCGATCAATGAACAGTGTTGGTTAACATACAGTAGTTCGAAATCTGTATAATTGAAGACAAGAATTTTAATTAAAAAAATAATATCAGTATGCAGTACAATACAATACTTTATGACCGTATGCATATATGTATAATATGTTTAAAAAAATTAAATATATTGGGTTAGAGTAAAAGTAAATTCCTTCAGAAGTGTTAAAAATATTAAATTAATATATTAGATTTGTTATAAAAAATATATTTTCCTTATAAATTATTTAAAACATTCCAAAAACAAAAAAAGAAAAACCTGTGATAATATTCTATATCAATCGCAAGCAAGTTGAATTTGAAATAAATAGACAAATAAGATTACTCGGTTACATACATAAACAAGTTATAAAGGTCTATACAGTTGCCGGTTTTAAAACATTAACGGACATTTGCGTCTATAGCCGTTGAAGCCAAATTCACTATGTAACATGGCGGCAGTAGTCGTCAAATACGAAATGGTCGTTTTTAAACACTACGACTATTTCAACAGTACTTATGTATTTCTATTGTTCCAAATGCCTTAGATTATGATGAAATTCTCATTTCATTATAAAACTTGGAGCTACCTGAATTGGTTGCAGCAGCTAGCTAAGTTACTAAGTCATATATTCCGGGCGAGTGTTAGTTTTTGACATAGAACCACAAACAACTGAGTGGCGGCCAAAACGTGAAATTACTTTTTCTGAAAAAAAAAAAAACCGAAATCAATGGTATTGCATCATTCATAGTAAAGTCTTATTGAAACCAAATGCCACTGATTATAGTGGATATCTATAATCACTACGGAGTTATTACGAAAAATTTGTTCCCAAAATCCGCAATGTAAGCCTATTGCTGAAGCAAAAAATTGCGGCGAAGTAGATGGTCGGTTGGTTGTAATTATAACGTAACGTGTAACGAAAGACGTACAATTATGAACGATGAGATAGGCCTAATTACTAAGAACGTCGGGGAATCTATAAAATCGATTTTTCTGCTACACTTTGTCTGTCGATTGAATTACCGCTTTCATAGTAAATTTTAACTATTTATAGGTGACAAACGCATTACTTCTTTTTATATGACGTAGTTTTTGATTTTATTGTTATGTTATGCGTATTGTTGTTAAGTCCCATCCTTTTTGTCACAACTCCAGCCCTAAACGAAAACCTTAAGGCTTCGATTGGTGAAATATAAGCCGAAATGATGGAAAAGGTATATGAAAATTGCAGCTATGATGAAGCCGCGAGCAAGATTTACATGAAATAATCTTTGAATAGTAAATGTTAGGCCTGTATTTATTACTACAAATAAATATTTCATTTACTTTTGCAATTGTTAGTGTGTTTATAGTTTAAGTTTGGAAAATCAAACGACCTTTAAAAATAATTTATTGGTGTGTCGTCATACAATTTATTAATGAAACCTTTGCAACTACTGCTGATAAAAGTGTAGAAATTTCCAAATAATTACGTAAAATAGTTTGAGAAAATATATCATAAAGGCCAATCTTTTATGGCACACTTTCCCTGGAAGTTCTTTAGAGATTACGCAGACTTTTTGCTACGTTTTTTTTTTTTGTTTTTTTTCCTGTATTGATAAGCCATTTGCTAATGTCGATTGATTAATTTAAAGGAAATTGTTTATTTCCTTTGGAGATTGTTAGCTTTTATACATTTCCTCATATCTTTTTTTTTAATTTTTGTTATCATTAAGAATAATTTTGTGTTATTTAATTCAAATTCAAGTTTGATTTCTTTTTTTTTATTAAAAAAATTTTTTGGATTTAATTTCCCTTTGAATTATTATCATTAGGACTCGAAAGTATTTTCAATAAAAATTCATTACTTTATATTGTATTGTATGTTCGTATAATGGTATTTGTGTGCTCTAAAAATTCCCAGAATTGTTTTAATTTTAAAGCAATTTACAATTTATACTTGCTGTTTGCGTGTGTGTTGTGTATATGAAAGTAAAATTTGATTGGATTTTCCCAGAATTTTAAATGGTTCGCTTTCATTTTTCTGTTTTTGTTTTTGAATTTTGCGTTATAAAGCTTCACTTTTTTTTTGCTCCAATATTGTAAAAAAAAAGTGAATTCTTATTAAAAAAGATAAATAAATTGATATTGCTAAGATCTAATTGAATTAACAACTAACTAACCTACACATACGTAACTCACTCACGCATTAGTTTTACACATTGAAAGTTTGTAGGTTGACTTGACTTTTGTCAAAATTTTCTCAGAAATTATGATTAACACTAATTTCAGCTTTACTGTTGTTGTCTTTTGTTAAAAAAAAGAGCCTTGGTAACACTAACGGGAAAGATAACGATGATGACAATTGTAAAGCAAATAAACGTTTCTTGTTAATATTGTTGTTGCTGTAACTACTAAACAAAAATGAGTTGAAATTATTTCACCATAAATACTCTTTCTTACTAACCAATTTTGTTGTTACACACACACACACACAGCTGGAGAGACAAGAACATGAAGTTATAAATTCTAGTTTAAAATTAATTTATATCATAGTGGCGCATAATATGTTCATACATACATATAACATAACAGAACGTGTTTGTATGTGTGTCTGTATAATCCTTTTGTTTTTCTCGCTTTGTGATTATTGTTGCTGCAGCAGTTGTGGCTTCAATTTAAAAAATTTTTTTTCTAAGAAAAACTTAGAGCATGTGTTTTTATCTTGTTACTCTTCTTTCTTTCTCTCCTTTTCAGTTGTTTGTTTTTCTTTGAATTTGCCTGCTTGTGCATGCTTCGTTTTGCTTTATGTTTTAAAAGTTTTTTTCTTTCTTGCTTTAATTTTTTTCGAAGAGTTTTCAAACAAAAGGACTCAACTTACGTTTTTTTAGGCGTGTATGTGTTTGCATGTATATTGTTTTGATTTCTTATAGGGGAGTAGTTAGTATTACGACTTTAGAGTTGATTTCGTTTTTTTCTTCGCCTTCTGTATGGGGTGCTATTAATGGGAAAATATTTGCAAATGTATGCATGTGTACAATTGATAAGAGTGATTCAAAGTTTTCTCATAAAAGTGTTAACATCATGGTGAATAGAAGTAAATAGGTGGGGAACTGCTGGAATATTGGGTTATCCATTTAGGGGTTTCAAAACCAGTGGTCGGAGAATAGACTTTTCCAACCAATTGATCATTTTAACGACGATGTGTAGCATACACTGTGTTAACGCCTGTGCAATCATTATAATGAAATTAAGGTTTGAAATCATAGATTTGTCAGTGGTTAATTTTAGATTAGAAAGGCATAGAAACTACACCCTTTATTACTCTGTTTATATTCTCTTTTTTTGCATTAAAGTAACTTGGTTTTTTCCAGTGTAATTTTTTTATTTTCATAAAACACATACAATAATTCTTAGTATTAAGCAGCAGATATCATCTATATTAAAGAGAAAATATTCGGAAAATGATATATACACACACATAAACACAAACACATACTGTATGTATGTCTGTCTATACATTCGAATTGAATACAATATTTCAATTTTCCTCGAATTTATTATAAAACAAAACCCCCGTACAACAAAGATATTTTCCAACTAAAATTCATTAATTTCATTTCATGTTATACTCTCTCTCTCTCTCTCACACACACACACACACACACACACAGTCGCTCATATACTAATAATGTCTTTATTTCGTTTCTCTGACTCTCTTTCGGTGATATTCTCTGCATAGAATCCAAAGATTTTTTTCCGTTACTTCTAGGAATTATTTGTGCCTCAGTTATTTTGCCAACTCTGGTTGGTATGATTATTTTTCTGTCTGTCAGTCCGTCTGTCAGTCTGTTTGTTTGTATTCTGCCTGCCAGAATTTGTACGTATAAAATTGGTGGTGGTGAATGAACCATCTATCCATCGACGTCCTCACACCGTCAACAACATTATTCTCATTATAAACGAAATAAAATTTCTAAATATTGTTGTTTTTGTTTTTCTTTCTCTCTTCATTTCTTGTATTTTTTTTTCTTATTATTATTATTATTGTTTTTGTTGTTTTTCTAGTCTACTATAGCCTAAGGTTATATGATGATGAGGATTTGTTTTTTTTCGAAATATTTAAGATACGTATTTACAATACTGAACAGCTTCTGTAAATACGTCTCTAAAATATTTTCGCAATAGAACAAAAACATGCACGAATACGAAGAGATATTAAAATAAAGAAGAAAATTCATTCCTTTTATCAAAAAGCATATAGATAAATGTTAAGAGACTAGACTTGTTGAAGCCTAAATTACAACGAAATTTAATTTTCAATTAAACATTATTGTTCATTTCAATTAAAATAGCGCGGGGGGAAAAAGGTGTCATCAGCAGCATGGCGAATGAATTTTTTTTTTAAATTTTTGAATT
Source organism: Sarcophaga bullata (assembly GCA_005959815.1). NCBI lineage: Eukaryota > Metazoa > Arthropoda > Insecta > Diptera > Sarcophagidae > Sarcophaga > Sarcophaga bullata. The sequence goes on from QOCX01000004.1 coordinate 213,166, forward strand.
CTTTTTAAAACTTTTTTTTTTTTTAATAATTTGTTTATTTATAAAATTAATAAATAAATAAATATAATTTTTTTTGCTTTTTTCCATTTACTTGTAGTTAAAATCAACAATTTTAAAATACACGGAATTTAAAAAAGAGATTTCAATTAGTCAAACAGCTCATATGGAAAATTCCCACAGTTTGAAACAGAAATTTAAAATATTTTGTTTTTAAAATCATATACAGATGGGTCACCGTTTTAGTAAAACTGCTGCAAATAATATTGCTGCTGCTAAAACAACAACGTGGAAAACAACCAATAATAATAACAACACAAGTGAACAATTACAAGCATTTCATACAACAACTAATATAATACCCATACCAAACAGCGGACAACAACAGGCCGCCCAATTTGTAGGTCCCACAATCAATTTACAAATACAAGAAAGTCCAAATATTACGGATACTACTGGTGCTCATTGTATTGGTGCTACAACAAGTATTAATAGCTTAACAACAACAGCTGCTGCTAATAGTAATTTTTTACAAATACCGCAACAACAACAACTGCAGCAATACAATACAAATAGTATTAGTAGTAGTAGTTTAACATCGGTTAATAATTTATCTTGTGGCGGCCGTCAGATAATCATTAAAATTCAATTGGCCAAAATGGAAAACGGAAATGAAACAACAACCGCAGCCACAACAACAACAACAACGGCAGCAGCGTCATCTTCACCAGCAGTACAATATATAAAGGACACTTCTTTAGAAAATTTAACAGCTGATTGTAATCTCAATTCAACAGAATCGTCTTCATCGTCATCGTCATCAACGGTAACGTCTACGGCGGCGGGTACCCAAGTTTTAAATCTTACCTTGAATAGTGGTAACAGCAGTTGTAATAGTAATTCTATAACAGCAACAACAACAACAGCAAGAACAATACCAACAGCTGGCTTAACATCTTTATTCCCATCTACATCCACAACCACATCATCATCATCAGCCTCAACATCAACTTTATATAGAACTGCTGGCAGTTCTTTAAATAAAAATAACAACAATAACTATTTTAATACAAATTCTATGGGCAACAATAATAACAACAGCATCAACAGTTGTAGTGTAATGCCAACAACATCAAGATTCGAACGTCCGGAACGTTTAAATTCTTCTTTACAATTTAATGATGAAATTGTTGAACAAAATATTGGTGAAATTGTTGAATATTGTGAAGTCTTGGAACAACAACAGCTGCCAACCACAAGTAGTTGTAATAATACACAAATACTAACAATAAATGAAGGTAAGCATTCGATAAGACATCTGTAAAGAATTAAAATAGATTTCGAAATAATCGTAATCATGCATCATCTTCAATGCAAATTATTTCTATTTAATAAGACAGTAATTAGAGGGATTTCCCAGTTCTTTTTATGATCCTAGATCATCAGTTCAGAGGATTTTAGCGTCTCATGAAAGTCAACATTTGACACAAAAGCTTTTTTATTGGCTGTTATACCGACCGACAAATCACATTATTATTCACATTTTCATTTCAATGCCATTTATTTATATTTTCCTATTCATATTTTATAATTTTATTAGGAGAAACATATGCGGTTGGTTTCCCAAACACATTGTATTGTAATCATTTAAATAGAAATTTTTATTATAAAATTGTAATACAATTTATTTCTGTATTGTATACTTAAAGACAGATGTTATTGCCTTATAAAATCATGATCGTTTCTTCATTCATTTAATTTTAATTTGTAATCTCAATTTCAGAAACAGATAATAGCGAACCGAATGCTTGCTGCCGACGTAAATCGAAATCTTTAGCAGCTAATGCTGGCAATGGAAGTTCAACGGCTGGCTCCAGTACAAATAGCAGCAGCAGTAATACTGGTACAAAAGCAAAGAGTAGATGTCGTAAGTGTAGTTGTCGCGACGCATTCAGACGTTTCTTAGATCCCTCGCTATCAAGATCATCCTCATCCAATAAGGCTGCCAAACAGCAGCAGCAAAAAGAACAAAAGAGAAACAAGTCACAAGATAGACATTCCACAAACAACAACACCACCACCATAAGCAATTCTTTGATAAATAATAATAGTATGCATTCCAACAACACCAATATTACTGCAAGAGCTGCAACAGCAACTGCGGCTATTGTTATGCCTCCTGTAGCTACAAATCAAGTATCTTTGTGGACGCCTGCTACAGCAACAACGCATGTCAATGATGTTATTATACCTTTAACAACACCAACACCGCCCCAATTTGTTGTTGTACAGTGTGCTATAGTAAATGCCTCAAATTCCTTACCTCCCACCCCCAATACTATAATTTCCGCCTCCAGCACATCCTCTAATATACCCACTAATGGTTTAATATCAATAGCCCATGATATATCACCCACCACTTCCACTTCCTCTACGACAAACAATGAATTTAAATTGTGTCCTAATAATAATACGTTAACTGGGTCACAAACGACAGTACATTCGCAAGTTGATTATGTACATTATCTTGTGCCAGATTTGGAACGTATAACCAATTCGAGTTTCTATTGGGGCAAAATGGATCGTTATGAAGCTGAACGTTTGCTGGAAGGTAAACCGGAAGGTACCTTTTTACTGCGTGATTCTGCTCAAGAAGAATTTCTATTTTCTGTAACGTTTCGTAAATACGGTCGTTCGCTACATGCACGCATTGAACAAAGTGGTCATCGTTTTAGGTAATTTGATTTGAATTTTATTTTATTATGGAATAAATAATTAAAGAACGTTTTCTCTCTCTCTCGCTCTCTCTATTTATAGCTTTGATTGTCATGATCCTTGCGTTTTTACTGCTCCAACAGTTACCGGTCTCTTGGAACACTATAAAGATCCAGCTTGTGTTATGTTCTTTGAACCAATGCTAACCATACCATTGCATCGCAAAAATTGTTTCTCTTTGCAAAAACTATGTCGTGCCACAATTGTCTCGAATACCACCTATGATGGTATCAATGAATTAGAATTACCGGCACGACTTAAGGCATATCTAAAGGAATATCATTACAAACAAAAGTTACGCGTTAAATTTAATGAACCCTCGTACACCATACACTGTAAATAGTGTAAAGATATTACGGCTAATATAAGCCGTCAACAACAGGAATTTCTACCTATAACAACCTATCATAAGGCCTATCATGTGGCCCGTTATCAATATGAACGTGATACATATCATCAGCGTTTAATTAAGTGGTACGATGATAAGTTGCGTTCATTGGAGGAGCACAAAAAGATACACAACAATAAATGTGTAATATTTTAAACTTGTTTATATAACAACAACAACAACAACAGCAACAATATATATACATACATATTATAAATATGAGTTCAAAAATATTTTTAATATTTATACGACCTACCAATACCAACTAATTAAACTTAAATTTACAATATTTATTTAAAATTTATTTATTTATTACACACATATATACTATGTTGTTTCTATTTATGATCAAATAAACAGAATAATTCAAATATACTACTACTACAGACAGACAATCCCCAGTGAAATAATATTTTGTATGTATTTTAGCAAATTATTAAATAAAAACACAAATAAATTAAAACTAAAATCTTATTACAAAAAAAAAGAAAAAAATAAATCAAAATATATGTATTAAGTAAAAGTAAAAATACCTTATAAGTAATCAAAAGGAAAAACCTTGAAACTAAAAAAATAAAAAACAAATAATATTTAATAATATTATCTATGTATTTATCTTACCTTACCCCCTAAATAATTGTATTATGAAATATTATATTAAATTATATTGTAAAACAAAATGAAAGAAAAAATATGAAAACTTAAGTAACTTATAAGTAGACATTATAGTATTAAGTATTAAAGACTTGTATTTTTTCGTCAATATTATCGTTAAAAAAAACAAAAAAAAAAAAAGAAAAAAGCAAAAAAAAACATAATTCTCATAATGTTTAAACAAAAAAAAAATATTTATTTATTTTGAAAAAATAAAAACCATTTGAATATTTTATGAAGTGTTTAAAGCTACACTCGAATTACCGTAAAGAAATGTTTTTTATTTTTATTTTACAAATTACAGAAATTTCGGAACACAATCTTGAGAGCCTTGTAGTACATAAAAATTCGTTGAAATAGGAATGAAATAAAATCGGAAAAAAAAGGATGAAAATAAGTGCGTCTCTTCCTATAAGTATCATACACTGATTAAAAATAATCGTGGAACTTTTTTTTCATACAAAATTTTGTAAAAAAAAAGATTTTTGGTAAAAAAAAAAAATGCATTTATCATGGAGTCCACTTCGAAGTATTCATGAAATCCTATTTATTTCCGTTATATAATTGGGAAAAAAAGAAAACAACTGTTTTAGCTACCTAGTATACATAGAAATATGACTGAAGCAATGAAATAAAAGTTGCTGTTGAATTTATTCGTCTATTCCAAACAGTCGATGGCATATTTATTCAGAGATCAGACGGTGATTGAACACTTCAGGGCGGTAAAGTCCACAGACTATTATGACTCAGACTCCACCTAGAACAAAAATCAATATTAAATCCAAATAGGGAAACTATTAGTATCTTGATAACTCTCATTAAATAGACGTTGTTCTTATATCTTCTTGTAAATTTTTCTTCTATTTCTTATAGCTAACATACGATATCCACAATGCGCCTTTTCTGATCTGTAGCTGAAGGTGGGTTTCTGCATTAGCTTTCGCAATCTAACCGAAACAGTAATAAGAAGATGATCAGAAGATCAGGGTCAATTTTATCCAGTCCATAGGTCTAGTATAAGCAGCTTATTATATGTATCCACTTTAAAATCCGGTTTATGAAGTGTGTTGGTGTAAGAATTTGGACGTTTGGAGATCAGTAGATTGCTGTGGTTTTATGACAAAGAATTCATTTAAAAATTTTGTCACTGACAGTTAGGAAGCTAAATCGTTTTTTAAAAGAGTAAAATGTCCATCCGCTTAGGAGCTAAGATTAAACTCCTAGAAAATATCGTTTTCATACGAAATTAGCATCCTAAAGAGTAGGAGAAGCCCACGAGTGGACGACTACAAGTAAATTAACAAAATATAAACTTATAATTGCAATATTTAACATTTTTTTCAAGCATAATAAATAAATATTTGTCGCACAAACATGGTGATTTGTGTATAAAAAAAAATTAGATAATAAGGGGAATTAGAAAATCGATTATCAAAGTATTTAATCGATTTAAAAAGAGGCATTTTACAAGAGAGTCATAACAACATGAAGCATATTCAAACCGTTTCTTATTGGGCGAACTAAAACCTATAATTTCATGCATAAATTGTGTTTATACTTGTTGACAAACCTTTAAATACTGCGTAAAAAAGTTTATAACGTAATATTATTGTAATTATAAAAACCACAATCTTCTGACTTAATTGAATACCCCAGCTATTGGAAATAAAAGCTTTTTTTTATCGTTTGTTTGAATCTCATCTAATCATTTATACCAAACAAATATAATATTTGAACGATTTGATAAAGTCAACCAGTTTGAATACAAACATCAAAAGAAACAGATTGATTAAGGTTTCTTGCTTTAACGAAGGAAAAAAGGTAAAATACATACAACAATTAAGAAAAAAAAAATATTTAAAAAATCTAAATTTATTGACTCATAACGAAGGCATTTTTTGTACACAGGTTTTTAAGCGTAAAAACACAAGTTTCCCACGACAAAAAATGGAATTTTTAAATAGAAAAATAAAAAGTTAAAAATAAATGATATATGAATTGTTTTTTAGACTTGTTGAAATAAGAATTGAGTGTATAAGTAAGAGCTACTGATGGCACAAATGGAATTTTTTATTATTATATTTTCTTTTCATATACAATTTCAAATCTTTTAATAGAGAATTTGCAAATGTTTTTTTCTTTTCTTTTTTTTTTTTCTCTTTTTTCCGTTTCTTTCATTTCAAAAATATTTATACTTGCACATGTTCACTGCTGACAACCTACTGTGATAATACAACAGCAAGCACGTATCTTTGAGATAATTAAACAATCATCCAGCTGTGGGAAGCGATCAAGCTCAACGAAACCATCTCCAGCATTGTAAGTCATTTTAAGCCACTTGATATACGGCGCATTGTCAGTCAACTTAGAAAATTAAAAAATTACACACAGAAAAAAAGACGAAAATAAACAAGAAGGCAAACTGATATTGTATTAAAACTTGACATACAGTGGAATAGAGTCTCCATTTCAATTATCAGCAGTTTAGTTAGCATTCACAGCTACTAGTAAACGGAGTAACAATTTGTATTATCGTAAAATATAAAATAATCGCTCATTGAAATAATATTAAAAAGAAAGCTAAATTGTAATATAATATACGTGTTATTTTGTGTTGAAAAAATTACAAAAGAAAATTATTTATTTCTTAATTAAATTAAGAAAAAGAAAACAAATATCAAAAGCATCTTAAAGTAATTGATTTTAATTAGCAAAAGATAACATATCTAATTGTAATACAATTCAACTGCAATTGAAAGTCAACTACGCTAGTAACAGTGATAAAACTATAACAACAACAATAACAACGGCGGCAATATGTCTTCTTCGGATAGTCCAACCATACATCGTTCCATTTCGATGCCCGCTAAACCACAACCATTGCAAACAAAGCCCATTAAACGTTCACAAGAGAAGGAAACTTTAATAGAACAGGATTATTATCCCGAAAGTCCTACGGCTGAAAGACATCAAATATCTTTTGATGCTGATAATCGTGATCGCTTGGGCTCCACCACTAGTCAAAGTGCTAACAAGTGAGTTTTAAGACAATAAAACAAACATTACTTGTACATATGTACATAACTACAATATACATTCAGTGGATACGTAACTGAGATAGATTTACGCTGACAAATTGTAAATAATGGTGAACGATCATGATAATATACGATCTTTTTGTATTTCATTCCATATTTTTCTTTAAGCGATAAGATATTAGTAATGTTTTATACAGTATTATGTGAAAAAAAATAATAATAATAAAAAAAACAAAACAAAACAAAAAACAAATATGTCAACAAGTTTAAGATTAATTCAAGATAAAAGAAAAATGTCTTGGCAAATGATGAAGATTTACTTGTGTTATTAAAAAGGAATGAATTTCCATCTTAAAAACTATTATTTATTCTGCATTAAAGATTAAGATAAATAAAATACCGGGTGCTTAAGTCAATTCGGTATGCTAAAATACGAAATGTTTAAAATTTCGAAAATCTTTATTTGAGTTTTATTGGCAGAATTTCCGTTCACATTAAGCAAATATTTGACGACAAGAAAATGTAAACAATAAAGCAAATATTAGATAAAATTGACATGAATATGACAAGACCAAACAGCATCAAAGAATATTTTAATGTTTCATATTTTATTGTTTGAAATGTGCAGCCTGCCATCGCACCAAAACTTTTAAAATTTTCTGAAATTTTTTTAAGTTCAAACCAAATAATAAATAAATAACACGTTGAAAATGAAAGAGTTAAAGAACTAATAGAGGCATTCAATAATTTTAAAAACACAATATGTTTCACGCTATTGCATTCATAAGATTTGAACAAACTTTCGGGGAAATGGTATACCAAGGTTTCTAAACCTTAGTTTTAACACTTTCCTTGTTTGTCTTTAGGCTGAAAAGGCTCAGTTTTATTATTGGAGACGATTAACTAAAGGTGCTCGATAGGAATGAAGTAGGACACTTCATTTCTCTCTCTCTCTCTCTATTTCGATTAAAAGTTCAGAGACGACATAACGCTACTTAGAATCGTTTATCATGTCGATAAATCGTTCTCGTTTTAAATGCTACACCATCGATTAAATGGAAAAAAGACTCAGAGTTGTGTAAATCCATATGTCATGGACCGAAAGTACGAATAAATTTGGATGATTCTGATTGCTATAGTTGCTATTGACATGATCTGCATCAAATTTTAGCAGAGTAATCATTATAACTTTAAGCTTCCTGTTTTCTTCACTATCACTAGAATGAAGTCTGTAACATATAAGGAACTTCTAGAAGATAATCGCAAATCTTGATACTTGATCGTAAGATCACAATATTTATGCACAATATAATAGGGCTTTACGTGTTATGCTTAAAAACAAGGATTGCTATTTGCTTTTTTATTTTCAAAAACCCTGATCTACTTCCATGGTAAGCGTGCAGTTCCAGTTGCAATCCCATCGAAAACTGATGAGGAGCAGTTAGAGTTATGAAAGAGAGAACAGATCTCGAGCTCAATTCTAACATTAAATTCAAAGAAAAAAAAACTTAAATTAAACAAAAAATTTACTGGAGTCAAATCTCTGTGACAGACTGTATGTAATTCTTTTTTTATTTGATCTTAGCTTAATATTTTTTAGTATGTTGTATCAGGAAAAAGTCATGTGTAGTCTGTAATTCATTCATTAGCACTTTAAATTAAGAAATTCGTGTTCTATACTCATTACATGAATAAATAAAAATCAAAGTCAGTAATAAATAATTTCATTTTGTATCAATGTTTTAAGTTATATTCCCTATTGATAAAATATTTAATTCCAAACAATTCTTTTTAAGTTTTCTTACCACAGAATGGGCTGGCAGTACAGTTGAATTGAATAACGATCTACGTAGAAATGGTAAGTAAAAGAATCGATTATAAAATATTATAGAAACCAAATACAATTTGTTTTTTTGTTTGCCATTAACAGAAGTGGATACCTTCTACTATTACCGTAAACCATATCGTGTTATTGAGAAAAATGGTCGTGAAAATGTAACATTTAAGAAAATTCCTGAAAAATCTTGGCGTTATATTAGAGATTTTGTAACGACATTGGTAAGATGGATCTTACCACAAAGATTTTTAACATATTATACATCATCAGCAACAACAAAACCATCAGTCACTGTCACTGTAAATAGTACACGAAAACCATTAAGTTCAAGTGATGAGCAAGATTCTAAGCAATTGAATGATGATGATGATGATAATGATAATGATAATGATGATGATAAGCATAATATTGGCAATAGTTGTGATGATAAATTAGATACTAATCAAGAAAATAAGCGTGTAACATTTAGTCTATTCGATTAGTTTAGAACATGATATTAACCCCAAACAAACAAAAAAAAAAACCAAATCATTTAATTAACATGACATTTGTCTGATATTTGTACGCGTACTGTTGTCTGTCTCTCTAAAAACCAAAAAATTATTGTTTTAAACACGATATTAATCCACTAATAAAACCCATTTTTGTTTTTCATGAGTGTCCAAAACCGTTTAAATGGTTGCTTAAAATCAATTTGAGTTTGAAATATTTCTCTTCAATAGATTGAATTAGATTGGAAGTATATGTTGACCATGTTTATTGGTAGTTATTTTCTAAGTTGGACTTTCTTTGCTCTACTCTCCTACATGGTGGCTTTTTCCCATGGTGATCTTATATTTGATGAAGTAACTGGCGAACGTTTAGGCGAAGGCAAAGATCCTTGTGTTATTGGCGTATACGATTTCACCTCCATGTTTATTTATTCGATGGAAACACAAACTACTATTGGTTTTGGTGAAAAATATCCAAGTGATGAGTGTCCGGAGACAATGTTTTTATTTATTTTACAAATAATCTGTTCGATAGCTTTAGAGGGTGGTATGATAAGTATTATATATGCAAAAACCGCTAGACCAGCCAAACAATTAACGAAATTGAAATTTAGCGACAAAGCTGTGGTATGCAGAGTTGTAAAGTTTTAGAAAAAAAAGAAAAAAAAATAATTTTTTATAATAAAATTATTTCCAGATTTGCCATCGTGACGGTAAATTATGTCTACTATTTCGGGTATGTGATCCAAGGGAACAACAAACTATAGAATCTAAGATACGTGTTTATATAATCATTGACAAACCGTAAGTTTGTTTAAATAATATGTAATCGAATTCAATAACTTACAAAATTACCTTTAATTTAGGACCAAAGAGGGTGAGTTAATAAAAACTCATACCGAATTAAAATTGGAAAATAATGGCCAACAGATTATCATTTGGCCTGAAATCGTATGCCATGTTATTGATGAGACGTCACCGTTATCGCATTTTAAATGTGCCAAAGATGTTACGCATGCTCAATTTGAATTGTATGTTAGTATAGTGGGTGTTTCTGCTGCCACAGCTCAAATAACTGAGGCCAGAACCTCTTATGTACCAAGAGAAATATTTTGGGGTCAACGTTTCATAAATATCATTAAATATGATAGTTTAAGTGAACGTTACATTATCGATTTTGGCAATTTCAATACAACAATATCGGTGAGTTTGAAATCCTAAAAAATAATTGAAGAAAAGTAAGGTTATTTATTTAATTTCTCTTTAAAAAGGTTGATATGACCCATGAGGCGAAACAAGTAGAGGAAATCGAAAATAAAAAAGCTGAAGGTAATAACTGATATGATTTGTTGTTAAAGTCATAAACTTTGTTAACTAAAGAGTATTTACACACATGTATTAACAATATATTATTCAATAAAATACTATAAACACAGTGCCATAAATTAAAAATTTTGTAATTCAATTTTCTAAATCTAGAAATCAATAAGACCATTGTGATACCATAAACTAATATTCAATCCAACCGTAGAACATAGGCAATAGGAAGGAAAGCATCACAACCACATTAATCCGTTCTTTTACAGATCGCTCAAATATAACAGAAAACGATAAGAGAGCATTGTTTAACATATGATCTTCAAAGTATTTCTATCTACACTTCCTCAGAGCAAGATAGATGCTGAAGATGCTATAGGGATTTTATTTATTCCTTGTCAACACGGCTTAGACTTAGTAATTTCCGAGTTAGCATACAGGATATATTAACTTTAACGAAAGACTGCGATAACTTTAAAAGCAATTAATTTTATTTAAGAACAATTATTGACAAAACACGATAATAAATACGATAATAAGAATATTTTAAAATTTTAACAGAAATTCAATTACTTTTTAGTAATTTGCTGCAATTGCTGCTTTAACAATTCATTCTCTTGTTTCAGTCTTAAAAATTCATTTACGAATGGACTTGTTTCCAATAAAACACCCAAACCATCACGTATTTCTTCCATTTGTTCGGAACATTGATTCCATAAGTTAAAGTTATGAGTAAATATGTGAAATTTATTGGCTTCCATTTGGAATTTCAATTCAAATTCCAATTGATTCATGCGTTCTAACATTTCTGCACGTATATCGCCAATGGCTGGACTAATATCCATACTTTGATTTGTTGTTACTGGTGGCACTTTTTGTTTGGTAGCCGTAGATGTGGCATGTGGTTGACCAGGATTATTAGATGCTGACAGTATGCCATCCATTGAAGTTCTTTCGAGATGAGGAGTGCTGTTTAAACCAACTCGTAAAGGCTTTAAGCGCGTTGGTATAAAATCTACATCAATTTGTGGATTTTCTTTATCGCTTTCAGAAGAAACATTTTGAATCGAATTTTGCATATTTTCTTGAGACACTTTCTCCTCCTCCATGATTTGTGTCAATTTTCCCGCTAAAGGTGTATGTTGTGACGTATTACTGCGATCTTTTAGAGGGCCAACCTTTAATGTTTCAATGGAGTTGACTTTTACATCAAATGAATCATTCTGAGTGGCAGAAGTATTTGAGCATCCCATGCCTAATGCCGCAAAGGACATACGCTGTTCATCTGTAGTTGGCTTACGCGATAGTACATCCCAATCAAAACTATCCCTACGTGGTGCAAAACGTGGCGATATTTTTTCTTGTCCACGATTTGCTTGAAAATCTAAAAAGTCGCAAAATGAGTCCCTCTGAGGGCGAATATTTTCTGAAGCAGCTATTTTATTCGTAGCAATAGATTTACGTAAATCTGTATTACCAGCAATGTTTTGAGCGTTTACCGAAGAATTTTCACCACCCACGCCGGAACTAGAGAAACTAGAGCAATTATCACCAGCTGAGGGTGCAAATGCTACTCGTGTTACTGCGCATTCATGGATTTTTTTTGATTTTAAGAAGAGTTTCGTATTTCTTATATCATAAGTAGTTAATTCACCCTTAAGATTACCCACACAAAAGTAAGTACCACATTCACTAGCTGCCACAGTCGATAAGGGATGACAATAAATTAATTGCACAGGTTTTACTTTACGTCGTGTATCAAATATATTTATTACGCAATCGTAACCCACGCTTATTAATGTATCGGGATTCGCCGGCGACATACATAAATCCCGGCACTGTGCTGCATGAGCATCTGTAGCATGGAAAAGTTTACGTTTTGCATGCACATCGTAGATGGTAACTGCTCCTTTGTAAGAGGCTATGGACAGTTGAAAACGTTTCGTGGGATGAAAACGGGCTAACGTTGAACTGAAAGTTAGAAGGTAAAGTTGTGGACGTAATGGTAATGATGGAAAAATCGTAAGAATATTGTAATCATTTTTAGTTTTACTATAAATTATTTGCTTATAGTCAAGCTACACTGAAGGCTTTGGGAGGACATGGTTTGAAGTTATATGTGGTATGGGAGTGCAAAATGTTGCTAAGCGACCTTATGTCAGATTATCAAATTATACTATGCTAGGTACCTGCTCGTGGAGAAGTTACTATCAACGAATTTGCGAATGATATGGCTTTGGAAATAACAACAGACGAAGACCGTGAAACCACCAATAGGTAAATAGAATATAGGATGTAGACCGAACTGATAACACCTTTTACCGTAACATCAGCAGATGGAATAGGAATATATCTAATTTCTATGGGCTATTATTGTCTTTCTTGGTTTTTTTGTCTTCCTTCTTTTCTTTTTTTTTTAGTTTGCATTAATTTTTCCTCTTCTTTACCCTTTTCTTTCCTTTCTTCATTCTTTTATTTCTATTTTATTATAAACGTGCTACTATTATGGAAACAGTGGTTTGCCACCCTTCCAACCTAACCTATTTCTTTAAATTTATTTAACCGAATTCTAACTGTTTTTTTTTTATCAGACTTTGTATCACCTTTTTTTGGATAATTATTATAAACAAGTAGAAATATGTGTGTTCTACTTACTTGCTATCAATATTAAATGAATCCATTTTTGTTTTCGTCCGAAGGCCATAGATATTTATAGAACCATTCTCAAATACTGATGCTATATATTCATCGGAGGCATTGTAATCCAAATACAATACAGAATTCCGATTTGAATCTATAAATAGATAAGAAAATAATTAATAAAAGCCATTAAAAATTTACTTATTATTTATTACCCGCACTAAATTTGTGTACAAATTCCGATTTGTAATAATTGTATAATTTGACTTGGCCATTTGCTAAACCCACAGCCATTTCTTCCAACGATTGTTTGGCACAGGCCACGCAATATACATTGTCAATGGTCAGTTTACGTACACGTTGAATATCAGCTTCTGTAATAATATTTCAATATAAATTATTTTACAACAAATTCCTTAAAATTATTCTCACTTTGAGACTTTTCTTTTATACGCATTATTTCTAAGCCAGATTTTTTATTGACCTCCACAAAAATCCGCTGTTGGGCATAGAATTGAAAATCTGTATTTTCTCCATTCGAATGCTGATACACAGATCGGGTTTCCAAATCATTGAAATCTGTTAAAATTGTTGTTTTAGCTGTAGATATTAAATACATTTTGTAATAGTTGCTATTCTTGATCTTTAAATTTATAAAAAAATCTCTTCAAACAAAAAAAGCGCCTTTGCGGTTGAAATTTTTTGACACTTGTTCAAATTTTCAATTACGAACGAATAGTAAACAAATGCAGTGTTGTATTTGTAATGAAATTAGTGTTGGTAAACATTGAGCAATTTACAAGCGTTTTTAATTACACTTATTAGTTTAATGACGTTCTTATAGCGCAATATTAGCGGTTAATAAAAACGCGTGTTTTGCAAGTTTAAAAATTCATGTGCAGTCAGTATGACATATAAAATTCTATCCAGGCAATTCATAACTTCTAAAAAACCACAGACTAATCTGTGGCCATAGTCCTCTGCCACATTTCCCAATCTATGTCTATCTATTTTCTTTAGTTTTTTAGTTAGTTTTTTATTTTGTAAAGCTATGAAGTTGTGAACAACTGCTATGAAGTGGAAATATTGGAAAGGCTCACACTGTTATGGACATAATATAAAAACATCGGAGTATTAGGACACCTCTTCACGACAATAATGCTCTGAGATATACTGACACTCCACCGCTTAGCCAATCAGCACAGAGCGTTGCTTAAATCTATAATTTTATTGTTCTTAGCAAATAAAAAAAAGCATAAGGTTTTTAGTTTCATATTTCATCCATTAGTTATAAATCAAAATGACTAAACAAGTACCATTGTTTATAGTATAGCTGATGATACTTCCACCATTCTGCCGTATTGTTTACATAACCTTAAATATTCAAATTTTCGTATTTTCCTCTGCGTCAAAATACTTTTCGTGTATTTTTTCTTTCCAAAAACATTAATAAACTAAATGAACAACAATTATTTTAAGATAAACTACACTAAATTTGAGTGCACATGCCAGCAGTCAATTTATTCTTTCTTTGCATCTTTTTCTTTTGCCTCTTTGGCCTCGGCTTCCTTGAGTAGTAGAGACTCAATGCCGACCTTTTTAAGTTCTTCAATCAAATCGCCGCTTTGATGCATTTGCAGGAGAATATCACAACCGCCAACAAATTCACCATTTATGAAAACTTGAGGTATAGTAGGCCATTCAGTGAAATCCTTAATATCTAAAATATAAAAACAAATTAATAGAAATCAATTTTCTTAATTTTTCGCAATGGCACAACATACTCTGTCTCAACTCATCGCTGGCCAAAACATCATGGGCATCATATTCTACGCCATGCATGCGTAGAATTTGTACCACAGCATTACTGAAACCACAACGGGGTGCTTCTGGATTACCCTTCATGAATACCACAACCTTATTGGTTTTTACTAGCTTTTTCAGTACATCCTTTGTATAGGTTGCACTGCCGCCTTCGCTAGAGAAATATCTGTGGGTATGTGTGTTCACCAAAGCATTAGAACGGTAAAGGCTAGGCCTTAAAATTTGTCTAATCAAGCTGGCCATATTTATTTACGTATTTTTATTATTTGTATTTTTTTAATAAAATATATTTTTTAAATTTTGATTACAATTAGAATTTCAACACGTAACTTTGACTTTTGTCAATCAAAAAACAACAAAATCGGCATTTGAAACAACAACAAGATAACAAATAAAAAATTAATGTCAAAAAGTGACATTCAGTTCTTATGAAATTAGGAGTGAAAACAAGCAATATGCTTGAAAACAAATACAGAGTAGTAAAAAATGTGTACTAAACAGATAAAGTTTTGAACAGGATAACAAATAAGGTTATGTTAGACTTTTGCTGTTATATACGATTAATTATGCATCATATTACGTTGCACATCGTAAATGAAAAAATAAATTGATCGTTTCTCTATACAGCAAATGAAGATAGAGTGCTAACCAGATTTCAGATGGGCCAGAGTAGATCTTGTCTGCCTGGACTGGAGTTGATCGCTTCCTATAACGAACGAGGATGCAGGACCTACCAGTCTGGAACTTAATTCATAGTTTATCAATTATTTCAAATATGACTGGCATATATATCCCATAGCGAGTAATTTTTGTTTAAGATTTCTATAAATTTAAAATTGAGTGCTATTTTTATTATAATTCTATCGTAGGCCCTGTAACTACTAGTACTATTATTTTACAACACTGTGTACCATTTTTCTTTGTCGTGGAATGTCAAAAAACCATTCAAAGAAAAACACGAATAATTACAAGAACTAAGAAAAGTTTCATGGAAAAAACTACAAAATATTTCTAAAATATGTGTATTTGTTGTAAAATCATTGAAAATTTAACATAAATTTAGTAAATATTGTAAAAATTATTGTATAATAATAAAAAAAAGTTAATAATAATTTCTTTTATATATGTGTGTTTGTGAATAAATGTTAACGACAAAAGCAAGTTGAAAAAAAAAGAAAAAAATTGCAACACCATCATTGAAAACCAATACCAACAGAAAGAAAAACGAAACGAAACAACAAAAAGAATATATTTTAAAATAAAGAGAAAACTAAAAGTAAAAAACCACTCATTTACAAAAAATTCTAATTAGAAAAAAAACTTGTAAACAGAATAAAGGTTAAACAATGAATCGTACTGATGGTCTGGTAAGACGTGCTGTGCGTATTAGGGAAAATGGTGCTGAAGGTGGTGGCAGTGCCTCCGGAAACGCAAATACACCCGAAGATAATCCAGATATGTTGGATAACAGAGATCATGAGGATAACATCGATGATGGTGATTCCAAAGAAACACGTCTAACACTAATGGAAGAAGTTCTATTATTGGGCTTAAAAGACAAAGAGGTTAGTAACCTTTAATTTAAAAGATTCTCTTAAAATTTTACAATAATTCTAAAATAAACAAATCGTTTTAGATTGAACTTTTGGCAATATTAAATGAAACCCAGACTCATAATTAATAAAAAAAAAATACCCTACGCTTATCGCCCCATTTATCCAAACATTCTCATTACCATCATCTCCATCGTCATCTTCCACATCACCTTTTATATATATTTTTAGTTGTTTTTGTTTGTACTTTCATTATTTTTATTTTCTTCTCTTCTCTCTTTATCTTCCTTTCGTATTTAGTTTTTTTTTTATCTTTATTTCATGTTTTAGCATTAATTGAATTTCTTTACATTGTCATGTGTGTGCACAACACTCTGTCAACCCAAAGAAGTAGTAGCTTATGCAGTACAAAAAAGTCTTGTTTTGATGACGTTGTTGTATATTTATAGTGTTATTGTATTTTAGTTTTTTTTTTCTTTTCTTATCAAGCTGATCTGTGTCAGCAAGACCAACCAACACCACTTACTCATATGCACATTGTCAGTCATTCATCTTGGATATTCATTGCCAATCTGAAAATTTTTTATTTAAACTTTTTGTTTAATTAACGCTGTAAAAAGAATATGAGTAGCATTTTAAGTTTGTGGCATTATAATTATTTGCAATGGCAAATATGGGCTTGTTCGGTTTGTTATTGTTCTTATTCTGAGTTATTTGGTTATTTTGTTTAAGTATACAATAGTAAATAAAATGTGCCTTTAAAGGAGTCCTTTTAAAAACGTTTTATACTTGAAAGAAACCGAAAAGTTCCTTGCTTGATTCCAATAAATGTTTCCATTCTGATATCATGATCACTTCTATATCTGAAGAGAAGAAGAAGGATACTATATTTCATCTCAACGAGATTCCTAGCCTCTCATTTCGTTCAAATCGTTTTATTTAATAATGTGCTGCTATAAAAAACAAATTTGGGCCTTAAAACTTGATAAGAACTCTAAGAAAATGTTGTTTCTTTTTTATTTACAAATAGTTCTTATTGTTTAGCTTGTAAAAAAGAAATAGAAATTGGATTTCTTTTCAAATATTTTAAAATATTTGCATAATTTTGATAGAACGATTTTAAATAGCCTTGTTAACTTTTTGTATTTTTTTTTTGTATTTATCATGAAGTAAAATAAAAACAAAATATAGAATAAGAAATTGATAACACAGCTCTAAATGTTTTATTCGGAAGGGTGTGCGCTCTTTTACTTCGTCATTGCGGTTGTCAGCTCGTACACAGTTCAAATAAATTTATTTAAATTTTATATGATTTTCCGGTTTGTTAATCATAACGCGTGTGTATTGTAAATATGTATTGTATTTCTAATACAAAATATAAATTTTAATATTATCCGAAAAAATATCCTAAAGCAAGTCTACTAAATCCATTTGATGTAGTCTACTTCGTTGTGTGCTAAGTTAATACATTTCAATTTAGTTCCATAGGTTTACAGGGCGGTAATAAATCTCTTTATCAGGCTATTCGATTATATTTTTATCTATGTGTAATAAACAATTTGTTTTTGTTTTAGTTTTTTTTCTAATCAGTTATTAGTGTGTATAGTCTTCGTTTTGTCTTAAATTTTCAATATCAATTACGTTCAGCTTTCATTTTGTGTCAAAATATTTCTTTTTAATGCCACTTGTTTTTCTGTTCCATTGTCTGGTTTTTCTGTATTCTTTATTACTATATACATTGTTTTTGATTGTAAATACTTTAGAGCTTGTTTTTGAAATTTTTATCTAAAAGGTTTCTTTATAAATTTCTGTACGTGATGTAGTTTTTACATTTATTTTGTTATCGCTTTTAAAATTACTTTTAAAAATCGTTTTGTTTGCAATACTTATACAATATTTCCATGAAAATATAAATACTATTTTGCGAATAATAATTTGAGTGGAAATAAAATATTGTTTTAAATATGTTTTGTTTTTTTGTTGGAAACTATTAAGTATGCGCGTTTAAATGCTGCAACAGCTTTATTATAACATTTGCTTTTTATGTTCAGGCTCGTTTGTCTTTTGTGTTCTCCAGGTGTTGGTTGGAATTTATCATTTTCTACTGTTCTGCGAAATCTGTGCTACTTCCACCTATGCTGCATCTTCAGATAGGACTTCCAAAAATCTATTCAATTCCTTTTTCGCTTAACAATATGCTCTTGAAATGCAGCGCCTATGTATCACCAGTCTAGTTCCAAATATCAACATAAAAAAAAAACAATATGGATCCTTTCTTTTGTTGATTTGCCTTAAATATTTATACGAAAAAGTTATAGTGGTGGAAGTAATAATATAATCAATTTCCGCATGTCTTTAAGGGTTATTTCTGAATAATTCGTTGCATACCTCAGTAATCAGTGGAGACCAGGGGTATACATACATCACAAGATAAGATTTGTTAAAGATACTAACCGATGAGCATTAGTCCCTATATAACCGCAAGATTTACTGCATTCTATGCCTTCATACTGAGTCCCATTCTCGATGTGACTGAGACGTTTCCAAACTAGATATCCACAAAACTCAAGTATAAAATTTATTCCATACTTGCCTATGTGATAGAAGTCACAAAGTCTCTTTGTTGTAATGTTTTCAACATTTTTATCTCCAAGAGATTATATTAAACAAAATTTTCTCAAAAAAAAAAAGAAAAACCTAAAAATTGAATAAAAACATTTAATGTCGTTAATTATTTCCTTTCCAAACGTTTTAATGCTCCATTTAATTATTTTTTTTTTTTGAAAGATTTATAAAACAGATGTTTAAATATTCTTTCATTTGTTAAATACAGATGTTTTTGATCGATTGACTTTTGTCTTTCATTTTTATATTTACTTAACATATGTATTTAGAACATTTAAAACTTAAATTATATTGTATTTCTTATATTTTCTCTTTCTTTTGATACCGAAAGTTAGGTTATGATCTGCAAATTTTAGGGAGATGAGAAAGATATTAGCTTTGTCGCCTATATCTCTGGTCCGAAATAACGCATGAGCGTAAGGAAAGCTGTTTTAGAATCCTTGATACCATGGCTATCTAGCCCATTAGGGTTATTTTTCCACAAGACCTTTTTTTCCGATTAAGCCCCATTTACTTACATACTTACTTTTTTGCTCATTTGAAGAAAACAATTAGCTTCGGCGTCTGTACCTCTAAGACCAAGCCGCACCTAAAAATATCTGTCCCAGGTCTCTTTCAGTGACTTGATATTGCAATGTCCATTTGGGCGCCGATCTATTGTATGAGGGTCCAAGAACTCCTTTAGCGTTTTTACAATTACGAATCACTCACGTCTTATGCAAGAACGATTCTCCTTTTTAATAATTTAATTTATTTTTTTATTTTTAGGGTTACACATCATTTTGGAATGATTGCATATCAAGTGGTCTGCGTGGTTGCATACTCATCGAACTTGGCATACGCGGACGTATTATGATGGAAAAGTCTGGTATGCGCAGACGTGGATTGTGTTCAAGGTTGTACTTTTTAAATCTTGAATTACAAATTTAAATGGATTTGTTGTTTATTAAACTGGTTTTTTCTTTTCATATTTTAGAAAAGTAATTTTAAAGTCAGATCAACCAACTGGAGATGTACTGTTGGATGAGGCATTAAAGCACATTAAAGAAACAAATCCACCAGAAACAGTTCAAAGTTGGATTGAGTATTTAAGTGGTAAGTATTGTTGTAGTTACAGACCGGAAACTTGATAGCCATTTGTTGTATGACATTTATTGCATCATTGTTAAGGTGAAACCTGGAATCCTTTAAAGTTACGCTATCAGTTAAAAAATGTTAGAGAACGTTTGGCTAAAAATCTTGTCGAAAAGGGTGTGTTAACAACAGAAAAACAAAATTTCTTATTATTTGATATGACCACACATCCATTAAGTGACAATGTTGTCAAATGCCGTCTAGTTAGAAAGGTAGTATGAAATGAAATGATGAGACAGTGCTAGTATAAATGCAAATGTTTTGTTTTTTTTTTTGGTTTGATAAAAAAAAATAGATACAAGATTCCGTTCTATCGAAATGGGTAAATGATCCACAACGCATGGACAAACGTATGCTGGCACTGATATTTTTGGCACATGCTAGTGATGTTATTGAAAATGCTTTTGCTCCTCTCAATGATGATGATTACGAAGTGGCTATGAAACGTGTCCGTGAATTATTGGATTTAGATTTTGAAGCCGAAGCGGCAAAACCCAATGCTAATGAAATTCTATGGGCAGTTTTTATGGCTTTCAACTAATAAATCTATTATTTTAACTATTTTTTTTAATTACTATTATTACATACATATATATATATATTCTATTCTTTGTGAAATTACTTTTTTTTTTTAATTTGATGAGGAAAAATACACATTTTTGAGAGAAGAAAAACAAAAAAAAAAAAAAAATAACTAAACAAAACAAAACAGAAACAAAAAATTAAAACTAAAGCTAAATAAAAATCTATTAAAGAAATCAATGCCACATGTTTAAAGCTCTTCAAAATGTCTTTTTTTTTTATTGTTTCATTTCGCGTTTTGTTTTCCCATTAAGAAATATGATTGAAGCAAAAAGAGTTTTTATAAAAAAAAAAAAAAATAGCAATAATTAAATGATCTTTTTTAAACAAAACAAAATAAAAGTTTTTTAAAAAATAAAACAAAAAAAAAAAAAGAAAAAAATAAATAAGGAAATATTAAATTATTTCTATACATATTGTGAAGTAAACAATTAAAAATCTAAAGAAAAAGAGAAAAAACGTAAATTATTTAAACATGTAATGTATTATATATTTTTTTTGTTTAGTAAGTTTATTAACTTTTATTCAAATTCTAAACTTTATACATACTTTAAACAAAATATATGTTATTAAAATATCAAAACAAAAAACAAAAAAACGATCTTGCGATTTCTATATCAATTCCAACTTATAACTCAAAAAAATTTTTCTTTAAATTCATTTTTGTTTATTTAGACCCTAAAACAAAAACAAAACAAAAATAAATTATTTTTAAAAATCATTGTTCCCTCTTTTTTGTTCATCCTCCTTTTATTTTTTTTATTATTATTATTATTAAATAAAAATAATATTGTACAGTAAAAGCAAAAATAAAAAAAAGTAAAACTATTTAATTGTAATTAAGAGAAATCTAAACAAATATAATAAAAA
>QOCX01000004.1:234905-305879 GCA_005959815.1 Sarcophaga bullata
CTACATGTTAAGACTTCAACTACAAAGAAAACAAATGCAACTAATTTATATACAAAAAAAATTTTAAATTTTTGTTTTAAATCGAACTTTTTTTTTTAACACTAAACACTGCTATTGTGTAATTTATAGTCATTTACTTATCAATTTCAAATATATTGCCGAAGTGTTAAGATTTTTTTGTTTTTTTTTTTATTAACTTCTTGTAACTGTTTACGAACTACGAAAGGAGATGTTTCAGTTTCTGTATGTTTTAATCTTATATAAAATAAATAATGATTAAATAACAATTGAAAAATTTTAAATTTATTTTTTAATTGTATACACCGGCCTGATAGTGAATCAAGATGATGAATGCGAATGCATTGATGTTCTAAACGTATATTCATATATTATTGCTCTTTATAACTCTTTACGAAGGACTACAGCCCGGACTCTCATGCCGTCCATGCTGTGTGCATTAATTTTATTCATTATTGGCCAGATCTACTGTTTTACAGCTTTTAACAGTTGGCTGCTAAGAAATATATTTTCATAAGTCTGAGCTGAGGTTTGAACTCACTACTCTCGTCTAATATGTTAACTCACTTGATCATGGGTCAAATGGTTTGGTTTTTAAAACGATACAAGAAATAAATCACTTCGTATGAGCTTTTCACTATTGACGCCAACTGTACATAATCTAAAATGAAAAAGAGATTGCCGCGTAAGATCCAGTATTTATTTTATTTGAGGCTTCCCTAATTATGTACTGAGAAAATGGGTGTTTGCTAAACGCAATAGACTAACTGGCTCTTTCCATGCTTGCCTAGACCATAAGTAAATAGATTACAATGATTCTGAATTAGAACAAAGGGCCATTATCATTATCACACAACCTTGCGGCGATAATTCGATAGTCATCTTGGTCTGCTCATAATGCACTTTTTTTGTTGTTCCCCAAATTCTTTTTGGGATCTTATAATTCTATTTTCGATTTTATTTCCTGAGTCACATGTTCAGGATGTAAGCTGCCTAGATACATTAAATGTTCATTATTTTGAATTGAAACAGTTATTAGTGTTCAGTTGATGCACTTTCACGTTCCCAACATTAATGTACAATACGACAGCGCATGGTATCCTGTAAAAGCATTAAAGTTTAGCTGACACATTTGCATAATTATAGGGGTGGAGACAGATTAGACTGCGCCAGTTGCATTGTCTAGTTTTGGTCGCTTGTATCAACCTGGTTTAAACATGCAACTGCTTTAGTGTTTTAGATCTTGCTATTCGTTCTTGTATTTCGAAAATTTTGAAGTCTTGGTTCTCCTCCTTTTTTTCTGTAGCATATTTTAATAAAATACTCATACGTATACATAATATTCCTCAAATTTACAGAAGCAATTTCTGTTGTCATTTGATAAAAAGATGTTTATCAGTACAAATGAAAAACATTTCCTTCTTTTTACAAAAGACTTTTTCAATGGCTTTCTATGTGTTTTAAAATTTCTATGGTAAATTTCTTTTTTTTTTCTTATCAATTTTCTTATACAATCGTTTATATACTCTGACTAAGAAACTAAAAATAAAAATATAGAAAACAAAAAACAAAAAGAAAAAAAATATAAAATTTTGCACTAAAACTCACACTTTTAAACTAATGAAATAAATAAATAAAATAGTTATTAAAAAATAAGAGAAAAAAAAAAAATAAATAAATAAAAATTAAAAAGAAATTTTATTATAAAAAGTGAAAACATTTTTATCTGTATGTATGAAAACAATTTAATTGAAAAATAAAAAATTAAAAAAAAAAGAAAAAAAGAAAAACAAGAAAAAATACACAAAATTGTTTATAACAAAATGAACACTAAAATAAAAATAAAAATAAAAACAAAAATAAAAATTATATATGGAACATATTGTACTACAATTAGTTTAATAAAGAAAAATATTATTATAAATTAATAACGTAGTTATTTAAGGATTTATACGATATAATATCCAACCGATCTGTAAGTATAAGAATTTTTTAAAATTATTTCAAACTAAACTAGACCAGCATGATTCTGAGTAGATAGTTTCTAAAGCTTAAGTCACTAACTGGCCATTTAACATTTTTTCGAGGTGGTACGAAATAAATTAACGTACGCTACCTATAATAAATAGAATCAGACTCAGTCTGTGCTCCAGAGTTCAATATTTAAATCTGACTTTTGATCCTATGCTCAGTTGGAAAGACAAGCCAGCTGAGAGGATTAATAAAGCAGACTGTGTGACATGCTGCTTAACCGAATTAAGAATTCGTACAATTTATTTACGTGTTAACGAACCTAATCTTCTTTATGGGGCTGTTGTCTAGTAGACTGCTCTCAGTTAAAATTACAATATTAAGCATCTCAATAAAGGAGATCTGGTGCAATACATATTACGTCGACGTCTTTGATTTATGATATTATTTACCAGATAGCAAGCGGCAATGCAACTTAATGCCTTGTCACGTTGATATATTGTTTCCTCTGAGTACCTATCTGAAGTGTCTGAGGATTTCCAAAGTGAAATTGATTGTACTTCGTCTGAACCCAGTTTGAATAGAAGATTTCACAGACGAATTCCAAGCTGGGAACAGTGGTTCTCTAAGTTTTTCAGCTTTTTTACTCAATGTGATGCAAGTATAGGAATTAAAAAAATATCACAAAAAAATCTCATGGATTTTTTATTTTTTTTTAAATAAAAAACAATACAAGAATTTAAATAAGTTTCGAGGAAAAAATTATTTTGTAAGAAAGAAAACATTTGAATGATTAATTTGTTATTATTTTTATTTAATTTGTAATTATATTTCCTTTTCTTTTATACATAATTCTTAAATAAAATTTCTTGTTTTTATTTTGTTGTTGTTGTTGTATTTTTTTAAATCGTATGCGTAGAGTTTGTTATTAGAATTATTTTTATATAGAAATTCAACGTTTTTTTTCTTCTTCTTCTTCGAACATGCAATCAATATTTGTGTATAAGAAATAATAATAAAAAAAATATTTTCATTTTTTTTTATATAAGAAAACAAAAAAAAAAAAAACAAACATATTAATGGAATATTTAAGAATATTTTCCAATACTAAAAAATGCTAAACATACATACAATAAGGAAATGAAGTTAAAGATAAACATACTTTGAAGAGAACCTATAGAAAGAATTCACTTAAGAAACAGGGAATTGGAACTAATTTCGTTTTAATGTTTTTTTTTTAACTAAAAGAATGCTAGACGAAGAAAGAAAGGGGGAGCTAAAGCAATAATTTAAACAATAGGAAAAGTTTACTTCTTTTTTTTTTAATTTAATTAAACTTTAAAACACAAAAATTCTTTTTTATTTTTTTTTTTTATAAAAATATAAGTTAAGAGGGAAGAGTTTTTATATAGAACAGGACAATATTTAAATACAGTACTAAAGAGAAAAAGAAAACAAATCTAATATATTGTATATTTATATAGCGAATGTATTTTGTATATACTATGCGTTTACTGTTCTGTTTGCGTTTTGTTTTTTTTTTTGTTGTACAAACTAATAATAATTATTAAAACCATAATAAGTAAAAGAAAAATGCAAAAGAATAAAAAAGAAAAATAAAATAAAAGAAAAACTCAAAAATTAAACAAAAAATATTCTATTCTTAACAAAAAACAATTAGAAATGGTAATGCATTTTCTTTTAAACTTTTCTTTTTTTTTCTTGTTTCGTTTAAACAATTTAATTGTTGTTTTTGTTTTATAGTGTTATGGTATTAATAAAACTTGTATGGTGTTTGTCTTGTTTCGTTTTAATGTTTTACGTTGCGTTTTTGTTTTTTTTTTATAAGTGGCTTTTGGAATATTTCACCATCTCTTCGATCGAGAGACGCGCGATAGTCTTGCGCGATTTTGAGAAAAACTGCGACAGGTTACTGAAGCCACAGTTTTATTATTGTTATTATGATGATTATTATTGTATTTTTTACAACCTACGGGCTAACTTAATAATTCTTTAATCTCCTTATGCATATGACATAAGAAATCCACATAGCTGGCTGAGCCATCTGTGCCACGATCTTCGATAAGGAAATGCCGGAATACAGTTTCCAATTTATCGTTCTGGCGAACACAAGTAACCTGAAAATAACACAACAGTTTTACTAAAATAGACTCTTTAAAAAGAAAAGAAAACAACAGAACTCACCCTCATATGACGTGTACGTTCCGACATGATCTTATCAATAATGCCGCGTATCCTTTGAGCCAATGGTGTATCGCCAGTGATGGCAAAACGTTCAGCATTAACCTGTTGAGTACACTGTACACCAAACAACGGTTGTATAAATGTCTGAGGCAACGATTGACCCAACCATATAAAAAAGTGAACACCATTTTCCAATATATAGGCGCCATCTTCAGACATTTTCTCATGGGTACAACGTATGGACATGGGTAATTCTGTCTCATCGGGATCCACTGTGTGTATGGGTAGAAAACGTGGATATAAATATGAAACAAACATATTCAAATCCATGGATAAAATGAATTGTATGACATAGGAGCGATCATCGAGAGTCATATCTGAACCGCCCGAAATGGCATCATTCTTAATGAGACACGATATGTAAAGCGGTAATAGTTTCAAACATTCTGGCAATATAAGCTGACCAGCCGATGAAGGTGTGGTACAGTGTTTACGATAACAGGCTAATATTTGAGCAGAACGATGTATGAGTGTATCTTTAACGGCCTTGGGTGTCAGTTCCATAAGTTTGAAGCATGATTGTTTGGCAAAGAACAACATTATGGCATCTAGATCACAACTCTTGAAGACCTCAGCAATAGTAGTTGTGGCCTTTAAGGCTACATTCAAAATACGTAAACGCCGTTGGCCGCCGCAAGAGGTGTACAGTAAAGCAATTTGTAAATAAACATTCTCCTCAGGCGGTAATTTGTCGTCATGTTTAATTTCAATAGCAATTGATTTGTCACAATCTGGCATATAAAGAAAATAAAATTAATGAAATGTTGACATAGGAAAATAAAGTACAACTTACCCACACTAGCCAATTCCACATCGGTGGTATTGGTCATAAAGAAGTGGCCATAGAAATCGGTAGCCCGTACACCAGCTGAAGTGCGCACACGCATAACAGCATCAAAAGCAATGGGACGTGAAATATTTTTAATAATATCCGTAATCAAACGTTTGCCATCAATTTCAGCCTATAAACAAATTAAAGAAATTTACAATTTTAAACAAAAAATTCCAAAATGTTAAAAAGAAAACCTCACCTGGAAGTAAGTGTACTTGTAGACCTCACCACCAGTCAGTCTAGCTACTTGTCCAATGGTAGCAATATCGATATAAGAATTATTAAATAAGAACAAGTCAACGGAGCAGCCATTTTGTACACAATCTTGACCCAATGTATTGTACGTTTGACACTGAGGCACCAGTACGGTTTTCTCTTTTTCAGTGCCCAACAGTTTGCGATCATCGCGATTCTTTAATTTGCCTGGAGCTTCAGCAATGGGTAGAGATGAATTGAATACCAATAATTTGCCCGAACAATTGGAAGCTTTTAGAGCCTCAAGACCAGCTTGTATTGCTGGATAGAGTATTGTTTCCGTTTCCTTAGTATCGACAAACATTTTGGGTATTTGTTCCATAAGAGCATCAATAACAACTTCGGATTCTTCAGGATTACAAAGGAAACCATCCAACAAAGGCATAAACATGTCCTAAAAAAGCAAATGCATACATATTTAATAAGAACAAGGCCCATTAAATTTAACGTTTTACTCCTACCTGTACATCACCCACTACCATCATCTGTGGTTGTGCCAAACTTGCTTTAATATTGTAAAAGTGTACCGTACTATTGTAGGTAATGAAACCGACACGCATTTTAGATTTATCTTGACCCTGATCGACAGGCAAATGTTTCAAGATTTGCTTAATTTGGGAGCATAGTAAATGCACCAAACCGGACTTAATAGTGTTGTAAGAAACATCGATAACGAAAATAAATGCAGGTATCTCAGGAGGCGTATTGTTCTGTAAACATAAAAAAACGTTAATTAAACTGTCTTCAATATTCTGAAATAGGAAAACTTACGCGACAATAATCCTTGGTAGCCAAAAATTCATAGGTACCCAAAACCAATTCCGGACGTTCATATTTATCCACTCTCTGGCCCGTATGATCCAAATGTTGGAAGTATTCAGTGGGCACTTAACGATAAAAAATATTTTTTTTTATTTTTTAGAACACAAACCTTCGTTTAAAACTCACCTTCTGTAGTTACTTTGCACATCAGACATTGGAAACGCCTTCCGGCATCAACAAATTGCATATTGGGTGACATATAGGCTTTGCAACGATTACAACGTATGGGTCCCAAAGTTCCAAAATCAACTATAGGTGGCTCATATTCACCCTCGGCTATGCGTGCAAAGGGAGATATTATCAATGAAAAGGGAAGAGCTGTGGTTTTTAATAAATCCGCTGTGGCTGGTACACAGTACAATGAAGATCTAAAATTGGAAGGCGAGAATTTTTTAATAATTGAATTTCAATTTCTTTTAATGAACAGCGATTAGTACCTTATAAGTCTTGGTGATGAATTGCCTTGATCCTGTACCATATACTTGGTGGTGACTAAAGGTGGCAAAAGGCCCGGTTGATTGGTTACAAATGCACCACCGGCATTACGTTGATTTTCAATCATAACCTGTATGGGATTAGGCATCTGATCGGGATCTAAACGTTTCTGTTGTTGTTCATAGGGAGTTTGTTGGTACATGCCACCAGGAGCCTTTAAGAAAATTAAATTGAATTGTTTTATCAGCCATTAAAATAGGATTTTTTAAAACTTACATTATAGCCTGGTCTGCCGGGCATAGGTTGCTGCCCAGGTTGGGGACGCATCATTTGCGAGGGATAACCACCAGGCATAGGAGGCTGGCCTGGTTGTGGGGGATAGCCTGGCATTGTCTGTTGTTGTCCGGGTTGCGGTGGATAGCCGGGCATTGGAGGCATGCCTGGCTGCTGCATAGGTGGCATACCGGGTTGTTGCTGCTGTTGACCAGGCATAGGTGGCATGCCGGGCTGTTGTTGCTGCTGCCCAAGCATGGGTGGCATACCAGGCTGTTGTTGGCCAGGCATGGGAGGCATACCACGTTGAGTTTGTCCAGGCATGGGTGGCATGCCAGGCTGTGGGCCAGCCATGGAAGTTGGCGGCATCATTGTTTGCCCTGGTCTAGAAGGAGGCATTTGTGTTTGTTGTGGATATTGATTACCGCTCATGGGTTGAGAGCCAGGGAAGCTCTGCATGGGAGGCTGTTGTTGCGGTGCTTGTCCTGGCATAGGTGGCATTAAGGGATTCGATTGCTAAAAATTACAATTACAAAAACATTCAAATTTTCCATTTCATTTTTAAGTTACACACTACTTACCGCAGGTTTTTGTGGTCCTGGAGGCATGTGTGGCATACCCGGCAAACTAGCGCTGTTAACGCTCATTTGATTAGCACCACCAGGAATATTCTGTCCTGGTGGTAAATTTCCTCCCGCCATTGATGTAGGCGGTAGTTGCTGCTGCTGTTGTTGTTGTTGTTGTGGTGGCCCAGCCATTGAAGTTGCTGGAGTTGGTGGTAAACCTGGTGTACCGGCCGTGGGTGGCCGGCTTGAAGTACCATTAGGATAAGGATTGAAATTGTTATTAACATTTGTCGAGGGAGGAGCATTTGGTGGACCATTAGTTAGCGAAGGGCCACTGCCGGGCATTTGAGGTGGTGCACCAATGTTAGCATTATTAAATGTTGATGGTGGTGGTCCTCCAGCAGCTGGCTGCTGTTGTTGTTGTGGTGGTGGTGGTGGCTGTTTCAAGGGATTTACAGTCATAGCTCCCATAGATTGTGTCAACTACAACAAAAAGGAAATACAAAAATAGGTCATTTGTCATTATCAATAAAAATAAATGATATGATTGAAATTGAAAGTTTTCTTAAATACATTAGTTGTTCTTATCAGACAGAACAACATTTTTTCAAGAATTATTTAAATTACATAGTATTCTAGCAGATAACATTGCTGTTATTGTAATTATCATATACAAATTAAACACTTCACAACACTGGTTTTATGTGAGCAAAACATAAAAGCTTAGTTTTTTTTCTTTTTTTTTTGACGACGCTACTGATTTGTTTTTATATTCACATAGCCAATAATCAGTGTTGCCGTTGCTGTACAATTACAGTGAAGTTCAAAGTGTATTTGATATTTGGAAAGGTTTGTTCTGGAATATTTTAAATTCAATTATAAATAGCTTTCGAATCAATAAGAACTAACTTATTTCAAGAGGGATACAAACGCTACTACAAGCGGTACTCTAATTATTTTAGAATTATTTAAACGTTTTTTGCCTTAATTCATCGAGTTGTTTGAAATTATTTGTATAAACAATTTAAAAATGAAAAATATAGGAAAATTCTAATACAATTTGTTGAAAATTTAAGCGAAAATATTTAATCAATGGCAACACTAACAAAAAATCACTTGTCACGATCTCTTTACACACAAAGAGAGACGAAATATCATTGACTCTTGCCCTCTCTCTTATGATAAAAAATAATAATTTAGCATACATACAAACACATGCATGTAATAAAATAATCGTATAAGAAAGAAGAACAAAAGAGAAATATGGAAAAATAACAAAACATAATCAAATGAGTGCAAGAATAATTAAATAAAACAGAAAAAAACGAAGAAGAGAAACACATACAGCAGAAAGGAAAGGGAGGTAATTGATGGAACTGCAATATGATTTCATAAGTAAAACAATGATAAAGAAGAACCGATGTTTTTACAAACCTGCTGTTGATAATTGCCATTCATAATATTTGATTGTGTTGGCGGAGGTGGAGCCGTTTGTTGTTGTTGTTGCTGTGGGGGTGCAGGCATACTACCAGGCATTGAAGTTGCCGGAGGAGGAACTTGCATACTCGCTGGCTGGGAAGGCCAACCGGGTGGTGCATATTGTTGCTGGCCACCCATGGGAGGCATCATTTGTTGTTGCTGCTGCTGTTGCATAGGCTGCATCGTTGGCGGTGGACCATAAGCATTGGGGTTCATCATTTTCTTTATTTAGAATTAATCTCTAGGCTTTTTGCACAATTTGTTTTCTTTTAAATTTTCATAAAAAAAATTTCTTTCACTTTTTATGAGACTACTAGAGTTTTCCAAACTGGAAAAATCGGTTTTTGCACTTTTGTCCCCGTACGTTGTTTTTTTTCCTTAGCAAAAGTAATAATTTTCTTTTTAACACGTAAACACCACTGGTAGACCGTAAAATTTTCTTTTTTTTTATCTTAACCAACACTAATTCGCTCACGACTTTTTTCTACAGCTTTAATTAATACTTTTAATGAAAGGATAATTATTTTGTAATTTTCTTGTTTTTGTATTTATTTAGATAAACTCTTAAAGAAATTTCAATTTCTTTAAGTTTAATGTACAAAAAAATTACACTTCCACGTCAGAGCAGCCTAGTTTTGCATACAATTCTTCACAGATTTTGATTGTCTTCTTTAGTTTTCCTATTCGTTTTCATTTTTTCTCCATATGATTTGACAGTTTGCCACGTACTTTTTAAAGGAGTATGTTCACTGCAAGATAGCATAAAACAGGGTTGTATTTTATACTTAAGACCGTTAAAAAGGTAATAAATATACAGAAATTTTAACAATTCTTAGCAAAAATAAAAACAAATTTATAAAATTTGTTAAATTTTATATTACAAAAAAAAAGATTGTTCATTTAAAATGTATATTTAAGTAAATTTAACAAATAAAAATTGGAAATAGAGCGTTTCCCAATTGCAGATTTAAAAGTGCTTTCAATAAATTACCCCTTACACCTCCAAAACTCTCTATAAAAATCATTGCTCTTCACCAATACATAAGCAACTTACAACCATTTTACCCAATACGTGTAGTAATACACAATTGCACCTACACCCTCTCCCTCTACAATCTTCTGTTTACTATTAATTTGTCACTAATTGGGTATGATATGTTAAGGAAGAGATTTTACTCTCATTAGCATTGTTTGCCGCGTTTTAATGTTTCGTGCAAAGGTAAGAAATTTTTCTGTTTCTATTACAAAACGAATTTTCCATTTAAATGGATGCATTAGGGAAAACGAAAAACTATTGGAAGCTCTCACATACAGGCAGATACATCATGATAAAAAATAGTTATCGGTGATGCCTATTTAAATGGTTGGTAATTGTATACGAGGGCTGGTTGTAAAGGTTTTTATATTTGGACTAATTTGAAATGCTTTTTTATATTTTATACTATCAAGGAAAGATGTTGGGAGCCATGTATGATTCCATTATTTGGAAAACTGATGGACTCTGGTACCACAGTATACCAAAAGTAACTTGA
Organism: Sarcophaga bullata; assembly: GCA_005959815.1. Taxonomy (NCBI): domain Eukaryota; kingdom Metazoa; phylum Arthropoda; class Insecta; order Diptera; family Sarcophagidae; genus Sarcophaga; species Sarcophaga bullata. The sequence goes on from QOCX01000004.1 coordinate 245,354, forward strand.
GTGTGTCTACGCTCTTGGTCTGTGCGTCTCATTATAACGCCTAATTAAATTTTCTATTGATCCTCGTAGAATGTTGGGATTTACTAAAACGTTAGACTCTCTAGAAAATTATTCAAGCGAACTCTTGGCACTCGTAAGCAATTCTATTGAACGGTTTTTTGCGGAATATGAAGTGGTTTTTCGAATTATGGTTGTTGTGGTATTTCTATTCTATCTGAAATACTGATTTTTCAACTCAATGAGGCGTTCCTTCATTAATAGCCATGTGGTCTTGTAATTATTAATCATATTTTTTCTTTTTGTTTCATTTAAACTTTTTTCTAATGCCTGATGTTGATTTAATTTCACTAAATTCTGCATAAGGAGGAATAATAAAAATTAGAAATTTAAATTTCAGATTCAGGCTGGGTTATTACAATATTTGTTGTTATTTGATTTGAAAAATATAGGGTCGTTAATTTTGTGGTTTCAAATCCGCTACTCTAGGAAGGCTGCAGTTTATTTAGCGGAGTGTTTGAATTTTACTAAGATGGATCGTTTAAAAAATGAAGAACGCATTAAAACTCAATGCAGAAGTGGTATTTGGGCATATGGACACTTTTAAATGTTATTTTTGGTGTGCATTATGGTCTGGACTTGCACAGAGAGATATGGAAATTCCCATATTTGCAATGCCTTCTCTACAGCCTTCCTTGTTGTAGTTATGTTGCCTATATGCCAGAAAGATGGAATTTCTTTTGTTTGTTGTCGTTGAAACGTGTTTATTAAGAAAGGTCAGTGGCTTTAATACATAAACGTTCTAGTTAATCCTACTGATGCAACTGTCAACAACCAGCTCAACTCTTTTTTCAGCTTCAGACCTATACATGCTAATTGACTTCATGCTGAGTTTACATTACAATAAATATTAAACCTAAATAGAGAGCCAAAAAGAAAGAAAATAAAACATTAAAAGCGCGTATGTAAAGCGCTGTGGCCACACATCAAACTGCTCTACTAAACTGTATGTGCTCAATGTATGTGTTGTTAATATTAAGTGTTCGACAAGAATATACGATCAAAATACTTAATGCCAGGCAATGGATATGGTTTTTGTTATTAAAAATAAAAGAAAAAATTCAAAATCACACTGTTGGCTGAAGCAATTTGATGTGTGGCCAAAGCTCTTAAAAGAGTTTTTGTATGGAGATTAATGGCCAATTTTAGCATAATGATCGTTAAAATGAGAGCATTAAACGATACATTATACGGGTTACTATTTGATCGGCTCAGTTATTTGACATGATTCGTATTTATTTTTATTTTTTGTTATTGTGTTGTTTTAACCGCGTCGAGAGGGAGAGTAAGAGAGTGAGAGCGAAATGCAAAATTAAATAAAAGAGATAAAAAAGTTATGAAAACATTCAGTTGTTCCATAAACGCGCCATTGAGCGGAACGGTCGGTTGTTTTTGATATTTCGGATCCAGTTTTTCGATCTGTTTTCTTATTTATTTGGTTTTGTTTAAATTTTTTTCTTAACAATACACAGCATTTCTTGAAATTTGATAAATTGTTAAAAAAAAAAATAAAAGAAAAGAAAAGAAAAAGTCAACACCGATCCGCTAAATTGGTTAATGTTTTAAATATTCTTATAAAAAACAAAATTAAAAACGAAAACAAATACGTTGAATGATTAATTAAAAAAAGTGTAAATTACAACAAATTTCAAAAAAAAAAAAACAAAACAAATATTAATTAATTGTTTAAAAAAATACCTCCACAACGACATGTATTTATCAATGTTTCATCAACAATTAAAACAAATTGTTTTAATTTTCCTTATAACGGAAATAATATTTATTCATGGTAAATAAATGGACCAGAAACAGAACCCATTTCATGTGTTAATTAATATCCAATTTCCCTACACAGTTACTTTAGTCAACACAGCCCCTACCGAGGCCCCTCAAACAAATAGTATCGATGATCAGTGTGTCCATAATTTAAAACTCAAATATTCAGCGGGTTTTTTTCGCCGCCACTTTGATCCCTCATTTCTAAAGAAATTCTTCAAGCATTGGATACCCTTCAAAAGCAGTGATCGTGTTAAAATGCAATTCTTTTTGTACAAGCGTGATTTTCCCGAATGTGGTCGTGAAATACGTACCGATGATGAGCAAAGCGTAAAGTCATCAGGTTTTAATGCCGATCATCCCACCAGGTGCGTAAATTATTAGAATGAATTCTTTTGTTTCCTTCCTTATCAAATAATCTTGTTGGCTTGGACGATAAGAAACTCATGACTGTTAGAACATTAAATGAAATTCCATTGAAAATCAATATTGACTCACTGACCGGTTGCTTCCGTAAATTATTTTTTTTTATCGTTTAGGAAATATAAGCAAACAACAAATTTTGTTTTCTTAAAATGTTTTTGATAAGAATGTTGCGCGAAATGCAAATGAAAATAGTCGGTACAACACTTTGTAAGACATTCTGTAATTCAGAGTTATTAGTACAGTAGGGCTAGGTAAAGTTGGGTTAGGTTCGGTTAGTGACGTCATTAGTTTCAAAAGAATTAGAAAAATAGCACTGTGCATGTTTTAGCTTCTCAACCTTAAACTTTTTAATGTTTACCTTTAAAACGCTTGTGATTTAGGGTACAACACTCATTAAATTCATCTGTGCTAACTAAGCGAACACAACTGCAAATGTTGTAAACCCATGCAAGAAAAATCGCTGTATTTCATATAAAGAACGGAGTAGAGTTATCCAACCTAGTTTTACTTTTCATAATTATGGACTACGTAAGATTGGGCAATAGAACCTTTCTTAGGCGGCTCTAGGGCCTTTTTTGGATTGAAAGAAAGAAGCCACGCAAACAAACTTAAACAAAAAAGTGAATAGAAGTGGAACCACCTAGTGATATTCGGCTATGTCAAGGATAGACAGCGGAAGTTTAACGTTCTATAGTGAAATATTCTGGTGAAACTCGCGGGTATTCTCCAAAACAGAAATTTATGCCATCGCAAAATGTGCCCAATTCCAGTTGGACTGTAAGTGCAAAGGATGGATCATAGCAATACTAGCTGACAGTCAGGCTGCTATACAAGCAATCGGCATTTATGTGGTTATTTTCAACATAACATACGATTATCTGGGAAAGCAGAAGTTCTTAAGTATTAGGATTACATACACACATACATACATAATTGGCCATTACAACCCTTCAGTCAGGATTACGGCCTAGCTTCTCACACCACTTATGTTGTGTGTGTTAAGTAGTAGGATTACGTTCTGATAAATCCCATTTCTCGTAGTTCATGATAATGAATTTGCTCAGCAAAAGCTAGATTAGTCTCAAACCAAATGCATTTAAGGCTATTTAAGCTTTTGTTGGTTAATTGCAATAGGAAGAGATTAGATTCGTAGATCATACTATCCAGGAGTAACTGTAGACTTAAAAAAACTGTTCCAACTTGTTTGGAACAGGGATCGCTTCATGCACAATGTGCACAGATGAGAACAATGGTATATTCGCGGAATCTATACGTCCTTCATGTATTCCTAAAGGAAATACTTGGTACATGAATAAGGATAAGGAATTGTCGTTGTTGACATAAAGCAACATCTTGGAGCTTCTCAGGGCACTGGGTTTGAAGGAGACATTGTAGTAGAGAAAAAGAATTTGGGACCGAATACGGCTTGTTCTTGCCGAGATTTGTTTAAAAGGGATTTGATCATACGACTTAAGGAGGTTAGTCACTCTGATCCTAATAATTATAATATAATTCGTAATTTCTTTTTGTTATAAATAAATGAATAAATGAATAAAAAAAATGAAAAAACAACACAATAAAAATATGTATGATTCCATATAGTAGTAGGGTATTTACCTTCTATTGTATGTGAGCCGTATGAGCAGTATATTTATAAACAATTTGTTTTTTTGTTCGATTGTCAATAAAATTATTAGTAATCACACACTTTTCACCTTTTAAAATTAATAAAAAAAAATTGTTTCCATGTTAATTAGCATATAATATTAATAAAATTAATAAAAAATATTGGCAAGAACAACATACGAAGGCAATTTATTACCAGTTCCATGTTTTTATCAAATGCTTAGATTTACTACAATTTTCAAGTTTAAGTGCTTGAAATTGTTTGAAAAAAAAATCAATTGAAACAGAGTTTATGAGAAAAAAAACATTATTGATAATTGTTATTGTATTGTACGTCATGCAACAATTCAGTCTCATTTCCATTATGACGTCAAATTCAAATTTGAAACTCCCACTCACGCTTAGTTGCGTTGATTTCTTAATTTTCCCGATTCATTTCAAGAGAAACATTAATGCACACCCCCGTAAAAAATAAAAAAACTGTACCATAAAGAAAACAGTATCATAAAGAGAAAGTACCATAACGAAAAAGTACCATAACCAAAAATTACCATAACGGAAACAGTACCATAAAGAAAACAGTATCATAAAGAGAATGTACCATAACGAAAAAGTACCATAACCAAAAAGTACCATAACGGAAACAGTACCATAAAGAAAACAGTATCATAAAGAAAATGTATCATAAAGAAAAAGTACCACACAGAAAAAGTACCAGAAAGAAAAAGTACCATCACAGAATTGTGTAATTCATAGCTCATCTGATATTTATGACTGCAGAGTACTAAAATGTACTCGTACTATTAGTTCTACCATAGGTTCTAGCTGATGGTTCACATTGGTGATGTGAAAGCTTTTTGTCTTGACAAGCTAAACTTCCCGCTAAACGATCTCAGTTCTTGCTTGTCCTGATATTCAGGAAAGTATAATTCCAATCATCTTGTATAGCTGCTGAAGCTAGTGTCATACTAATTTGTTGTAAACTTCTTGCTTGCTAAGTATTACATTCAGTCCTCTGCACCCTTCCGCCATTTGTTGATTCCGTAAATTTCTGCTTGGGTTTCAGGTATTTCATTCCGCCTTCAAGTATTTCATTTTGATCCTTTGCCCACTGATGAATCTCATATTTAACCTGTCTTCCTTTATTCCTAATTTCTAAGGTTCTTGTCTTCACTACCAGATGCTATTGAGTTCTCATTGCTTAGGTTATAGGAACGTCTTCTTAATATACGCCCTAAAAATACTGTGTACCTGCATTTATTTATTGAAAGGATTTCAATTGTTTGGAGTTCTAATGCGTTGATTTTTATATTAGTTGGCAAGATATGTTGTAAGATACCCCATTGTGGTGGAATTGACAAATTACCCCGCTGCACTTTAAGTAACAGTGCGTACAATGCGTTAATACACAGGCCTGACCACATCTGATACACTTTCAGTTTCTTTAAATTTCTTTACAATCTTTCCAATACAAAGATGATAATCACCCTGTAATACTGGAATAGAGTATTGAATTTTAAGCAAAATTGAATTGCTAAAATGCTCTTACAGTTGATTGCAATGATTTGCCTGAAATCTCTTTGATTACAGTGCTTAAACAATTTGAAACAACTTTTTTTTTACTAATTTTTTATTTTGAGTGTATTTGTCTTACTTCCAACGACAAGATTAATGATACTGTCATCCAAACAATTAATTTCAAGAGAAAGTGTTGCCTAATAATGATACTTCCGCTTTACAACTGATTTAATAAAAAAAAGAGAACTTCTGTCAGACAGACAGACGGACAGACAAACTATTAAGAAATCACGTTTATTTTACAACATTTTCATTCATTTTTATAAAACGTTTACATGTTTTTTGTGTTTTTTTTGTTTTTTCTCTTTACAAAATTACTTTTTGCAGAATCATCATACACGGTTGGATGAGTCAAAGCAAAGGCACGTTTAATCGGGCTGTAAAAAACGCTTACATGAATCTCACAAGAATATCGAATAAAACTAAAAATGAAACAATTACCAGCAGCAATGACAACACCACTACCCCAATGCCCAATGATGCTGTGCCTGCTGAAGTGCAAGAGGAGTTCAACGTCGATGATGGTGATGGCAATGGCGGTGATGATGATGTAAACAACAAAAATTCTTCGTTGGATTTTAATGTCATTGTAGTCGATTGGAGTGTGATATCATCGAATGTCAACTATTTCTCAGTGGTTGAGCTCATCGATGATTTAGGTTTTCTTTTGGCCGAATTTGTACGTTTTCTACATTCGACAGCGAATTTGTATTTTGGTGATGTCTATTTGATAGGCCATTCTCTAGGGGCCCAAATAGCCGGTAGTGCTGGCAAACAAGTGAAACCTTTCCGTTTCAATACAATATTTGCTTTAGATCCAGCTGGGCCCAAATTTCGCAATCGTAGTGAGGATGATCGTTTGGACGCATCAGATGCCGACTATGTGGAATCGGTACAGACTAGCAGTAGTTTGGGTTTTCAGGCACCTGTCGGACATGCCACTTTCTATCCGAATTTTGGTCGTGACCAGAAGAAATGCTATATCTATGGTTGTTCTCATTCGCGTGCCCACAATTATTTTGCCGAATCCATAACCAGCAAAGAGGGTTTCTGGGGTACACGTTGTGAACGTCAATCAGAGAATATTTGGATATTGTCTGATTCTGGTGAGGAATACAAAATGGGTGGTGAGCCCTCTACACCCAAGAATGGTACATTTTATTTGAAAACCAATGACAAACCTCCATATGCCATGGGAAGACGTAAAGTACTGGAGGCGATAGAAGAAGTACCAGAGAATAATTATATACACATACAGATATAGTCTAAGAGATAATAAAGTACTATAATTATTAGTTGTGTTTATTAAATAATTATTAATTTATTTTAAATAAAACTTTATTTAGAAAAGATCTCTAAAAAAAGAGTAAAAATAGTACTTTTTTAAAGGTACCAAAATATATATAAAAAGACATGCTTCGTGAATAATATTTTGGTTTAAACATTTAACAAAAAAATAAAAAAAAAATTATTTGGTACCCTTTTTAATGAAAGAGTAAAAAAGTACTTTTTAAGGTACTAAAATATATATACAAAATCCAACACCGTAAATAATATTTTGGTAAAAACAATTAGAATAAATATAAAAAAATTATTTGGTACCTTTTTAATGAAAGAGGGAAAAATTACTTTTTAAGGTACTAAAATATATATACAAAATCTAACACCGTAAATAATATTTTGGTAAAAACAATTAGAAAAAATGTAAAAAAAGTTATTTGGTACGTTTTTAATGAAAGAGTGAAAATAGTACTTTTCTACGGTACCAAAATATATATAAAAAATGTGCGGCGTAAATAATATTTTGGGTATAAACGTTTAGAAAAAATTTAAAAAAAATTATTTGGTACCCTTTTTAATTAAAGAGAAAAAAGTACTTTTAAGGTACTAAATATATAATACAAAAACCAACACCGTAAATAATATGTTGGTAGAAACAATTAGAAAAAATATAAAAGAATTATTTGGTACCTTTTTCATGAAAGCGTAAAAAAGTACTTTTTTAGGTACTAAAATATATATACAAAAACCAACACCGTAAATAATATTTTGGTAAAAACAATTAGAAAAAAAAAAAAAAATTATGGTACCTTTTTAATTAAAGAGCGAAAAAGTACTTTTAAAGGTACTAAAATATATATACAAAAACCAACACCGTAAATAATATGTTGGTAGAAACAATTAGAAAAAATATAAAAAAATTATTTGGTACCTTTTTCATGAAAGCGTAAAAAAGTACTTTTTTAGGTACTAAAATATATATATAAAAACCAATACCGTAAATAATATTTTGTTAAAAAACAATTAGAAAAAATATAAAAAAATTATTATTTGGTACCTTTATATGAGAAACATTTTTGGTACTTTTCGAAAGTAAAAAAAACTTAATAAAAAAATACTGAAATGAACTCATTTTATTACATTTAAAAGAGTTCAAAAAGGTACTATATAAAGTACCCTTTTTTCAACCCAAAACATGTTGAAAACGGTTCCTAAATAATAACGAAAAAACGAGAAATTTACTAAATTAGAAGGACTTGTTGTAAAGCTATCATTACTGAAGCCTCTTAAATAAGTAAATATTTGGTACTTATTTCTAAAGTCCGTTTATAAAAGTACCAGAATTTGAAAAAGTGCCAAACATATTTACGTCCCTAATAGAGGTTAAATAAGTAAATGTATGGCACATATTTCTAAAGTGTGTTTAGAAAAGTACCAGAACATGAAAAAGTATCAGAACCTGAAAAAGTACCAAATATATTGCTCTGTCTAATCGGGTTAAAGAAGGAAAGAAACAGACTCTAGCACATAGCGATAGTCGAGCAAAGGAGTCGCGGCAAATTCCATCCAGTTTAAAGCTTGTACCCGAAAGAAATTTGATTGCCGCTAAACTGCCAAGAGCGTATAGAGATTTTAGTAGCTGCAGGACACTTTTCCACAGCAAGATTTATATCCATTAGCGTGGTCTGAAATATACTGCATTAATCAGAGAAGTGAAGGGATCTGCTAAAGCTAAAGCTTTCGGAGAAAATTCCACAGACCATCCATGTAGACTTCTACAGAATTCATGACATTGATCATGTACAGGTAATGTTCTTACTTACCTGGAATTCTAGTGTGAAATCTTCTATCAATGCTAGATCTTGTATAACCACATCTATTTAAACAAACTGGCAAAAACTGGGTTCCACGACATAATAAAATTATTTTTTTTTTTATTTAGAAACCAAATCATGAACTTATTAATCTACCCATGTACACTGTACTGTAAACTTTATTTCAATTTCTACCCTCTTTGGTATGCTTGTAAGGTGTTCTTAAATTCATCAAAATTTTTAATTTCAACCAGGCCCAAATCCCTTAATAGTGTTTGCAAACGGCCATCATGAAAGTCTAGATTTGGTTGCACTATCGATTGAATTTTACGCACAAGCACTTCCACACCATCCCTGGCAGTTGCCTCAATGCCATTAAAAAAACCCAAAATCACATTTATATCCTTGTGTTTATTATCAATACCATTGGGTTCACCACCATGATGGACACTGTTGTTACTGCCTAGGATAAGGAAAAAACCAATACCGTTTGCTATACTGGGTTGTTGAACGGTATAGTAGTCAGCATTTGAATTGTATGGATCTGGATCTGGATAGGGTGTTGGTTCTATAGTATCATATGATGATGGGTATTTATTACCAGATGGTTGTTGAGCCAATGGGGCGGCTTTTACGACCATCGCTATGATAGAAAGTAATCCGAATTGTACAAAACTGTACATTGTTTAGAAAATAAATTCGTTTTTTTTTTATTGAGCTTTTGAAGGCAACTGTGATATTTCTGGTTCCAGTCGAGACTTTTTATACAGTGCTGAAAGGCATGAAGTTTTTAATTAAATTTAAACTATTTAAACTAATTAAATTGAATTGAAAATAAATTATAATTTGTGTGTGCTGGCAGTTTTCTAATTTTGCAAGCTAAATTAGTTTTCGATTTATTGCCAGTATAGCGTATCTCTGGCATTCGTAATGAATGAGTCTAGTAAGTTAGCGATCGCTTAACATTTAATTAAAAATGATCAAATGTTTCTTATTTTCGCAGGTCCATACATGGCCTATTGTGCGGTCTCTTCAATCAGTTCAATTGTATTCCCTCAATCAATCTCCTTCTCTTAGATGGGAATTGTCTGGCAAAGAAGTATCCATAAAATGTTCCGATCTTGGTTATCCAAAAGTAGTGCTATAACGTAGAAGATGTTCGATCGTACAGATGTCATCTCTACATGTGTCCTGCATTTGCTTTTATATTAATCGTACTGATTTCACTTTTATTCAGACTCAAACCTGATTGATAAATCTTGATTTACCGCATTTGGCAATCCATATTCGTGTTTCGTATTTGAAGCATGATCCCCACGTACGATTAAGCTGCATCCAATGGAAATTGCAACGTTACACTTTCAAGAAAGGGAAAGTTAAGCGAGTAAAGTCAGCGTTGAGTAAGAGATAGGCTGGAGTACTCTATTCCATCTGAACTAATTGATAATCTCTACAGTAAATCACTGCATACTCAGCCATTACATATACACTGACAGAAATATGCCTACGATATTTTAGTGCTTAATTATTATGTTTTCTGTTTTATTTAGGCGTGGTAAGTCTGGAAATATTCCATATCAGCCCAGGATTTATTAGCGGCCAATAAATACGCAATGAAGTCGCCGTAGTCTAGGGGGTAGTATAATGTCTTATTAAACGCAAGCCTGTGATTCCCACCTTAGCTTCAATATCTCGAACAAGGCGAGATGTAATGACGATGACTTACTCTCAACAGTCTTCTGGCAAAAATTCTGAATTTAAATAAAATTTTTATGAAAAGTTTCTTAAAATTCTGTCATTTGGAGTTGACTTTTAAGTGTAGAACCCACCCAGCACTCACGGTTACCATTAACACACACAACATAATTGGTGTAAGGAAGCTAGATTGTAATCCTGGCTAAAGGCTTGTAATGACTAATTGAGTAGGTAAGAGAAAACGTAACATAGGCAAGAGAAGTATACCTATTCTTATGTCTGGAGCAAGTTCATCAACTACAAAAATACTTGTCCGGACGACATACAACTGCACAGAAAGTTGTTTAATGAAGTCATGGTAAATGCCATTGGGATTAGATTTAAAGGTTGTACACGAATGAAATCTGATAGCCACTGCTAGAGAGGATATAAATGCTTGTAGTTGGAGACTCTTATTTAGAATCAGTTCGCCAGCTTATTCTAAAGCCATTCTCTTGGTGTGATATACACTGCAGTAATCAGAAAGACAGAGAGATAACCTGAAACTAGGCCCTTTGGAGAAAATTCCTTACCTTGTTCTCAAGTCAAAAATCATCCAAGTAGACATGTATCAGAGTGCCAGTTGGCATTCTAACGTAAAATGTATTATCAAGACTAGGTTTAGACCTGCTGTAGTTTATGTCACTTAGCAGTTGACCCTCGTTAAAATTTAAAAAAAAGTGGAAAAACTGAATGTCATTTTTAAAGTTACAAACTTTTTAAACTACCCACGTATATATAAAAAAAAAATCCCCAAAGTTTTTTTTAATGCACTTTTATGAACTTTATTTAGGTCAAAGAAAAGAAATTCAAACTTAAAAATTATCCTTGTTTACTTGGTACCTTATCTTGGCAGGCTTGTAAAGAATTCTTAAATTCTCCCAAACTTTTTATTTCGCCAAGACCAGAATTCCTTAATAGAGCTGCCAAACTTCCATCTTTAATGTTTGCATTTGATTCCAAGGCAGATTGTATGCTACGTGCAATCGTTTCCAGATCATTCCTAAGAACTTCATTAATGCCATTGAAAAATCCCACAATCACATTAAAATCCTTGTGTTCATCGTCAGTACTACTAGCTTCATCACCATGATAGTTGCTGCCACTTTCTAGGATAAGAAAGAAACTAACGCCATTTATTTTACCGGGTTGCTGAACATTAGAAGAAATATCGTGTGAAATAAAGTCATCTGATATTGGGAAGTATGGTAGGGGATCTGGATTTTGATACTCTATGGGAGTTGATGTCTCATATGGCAGATATTTTGGATAATTGTCTGATGTTAGAAACTGAGGTGCCGCTTTGACCAGGATTGCTATGGTAGCAAGTAAGCCAAACTGCATAAAATACATTGTCTAGACAATAAATTCTATTTTCTTTTGCTGATTTCAGAACTGAACTGAGCTTTTGAAGGCAACTGTGATACTTTTGGTTCCAGACGAGACTTTTTATACATCTTTTGGGCGGGATAATAATTTTAATTAAATTTGGTATGCGAACTAAATAAAAATAAATTGGAAAAACAAAAAATATGATTTATGCGTTGGCAGTTTTCTAATCTCTAGGTTAAATTCCTTTTTTGATTTATTGCCGGCATTTCTTTATCTCTGGCAAGCGTAATGAAAATTGAAAAATACTTGTAAACTAAAAATGATCAAGTGCTTCAATTGTCATAGATAAACTGTTTAAGCAAACTTGAAAAATTCTATTCCTAGGTCAGTTGATTCCATTGAAAGACACGATAAGGATACAATAAAGACGGAGAATATACCAGTCCTATATGCTTAATAGATTGATAGATACTGTTAGGGGTCCTGAGAATACTGTTTCTTTATAGTTCTGCTAGTTTTACAAGTCATACAAGAGACCTTAACAGGCTAATGGGGCCATTGGGTTAGTGTAATAACTATTGTCATATAAAGTTATAGGATGTCTAATGTACTGCCCTCAATCGATATAGGGTATCCATATAATGTTTTCCGCAAATCTATTACCCTGACAAACTTCAGGTTGCTGTCATTTCCTGAACATTTCCTAAACAAATGGTCTTTGAGTTTACAGCATCCTGACAAACGGTATTTTACGGCTTATTTACTCATTACAACAGTATTGTCAGGATTATGAACAAGATTCTTACACCACCCATGTTGTGTGGGTTAATTTAACTTATGAATGGCAGAGCATACAGTTTAAGGACATCTCCGAACAAAAAAGATTTGAGCAACTTTATGCAATTTTATTTCAATGCAATTTTATTTACTTTCAGAGCTTTTGCCAGAAGATTGCAAAGTAGGAGCCGTCCAAAGAAAATTTTTTTCATATTCGTTATGCTCGTCTATGACAGGAGTTTGAATCATGGGCTCTCGTCTAATAAGCCAAAATATTGCCTACTAAACTATAGTCTTTCGGTCACTAATTTCTGGCTATTCTAGTATAGTCTAATATGGGATTCAAATGTTTTCCTATTGTAATTAGATTTCTCCATTAGACTTGCATTCATTTAGATTGAGAAGAGTAGCTCCGTCTGTTAATCTTGCCTTTCGCTAAGTATACCCTTCTATGCATTCCACAGAAAGTTTCTGCTACTATAAGCAATGTGGAGGCCTCTCTCCTAGCAAGCTTATCTGCCTGCTCATTGCTCTGTGCCCTCATAAAAGCAGAGTGCATGATTGGCAGTCTAACTATCATTTTAATCATGATTTCCAAAGCCCAGGTTTGAAGTCGAACAGCGCCTTTAGCGCGGCTCTAGGAAAAATTATCATTGCTTTGGTTATATCAAAACACGCTAGTCATTGTTTCTCGTCCAAAATCATATCTTATCGGCTTGCTCCTAAGACAATGCTTAAATGGGTCAACATGTGTTCCATTAGGGCAATGTTAAGACGGCACAAAAAGTCCGCTAACAATTAAGTGCAGTTGGTTGCACTCTATAATCCTCATTTGGGTTTAAACAACTTCTACTAACTTTTTTCTGTGAGCGTTTTTTTTTGAAAAAAAAAAAAATATTTTTTAAGTTCTGTTTTCCAATTCGCCTGCATAAATAATAATTTTATACTTTGGTCAGCATATTCTTCGGTCAGTCTTGTTTTCCATTGACTTCTTCACAAATTATTCAATTCGTTTCAAATTCAAACACCACAAAACAAAATAAAAAAAAAAAAAAAGGAGAAAAAAAAAGAAAAAAAGAAAACGATTTTACAAGAATTCAATTTTATTCTGTGCATTTATTACTGTTGCCGTTAACTTTTCTCTCCTTTTATCATTCTGGCCATGTTTTGCTAACCTGGTTGATGTTGTTGGTCGTTTTTTATCCTTTTCTTTCGTACTTGTTTTTGAAATTGTTTTCTCGCTCGAATGTAAATGAAAAAGTAATCTTTTGGCATTTTGTTAAAGTCAACACACATAAACAATTCAGTTACGGATGAGAATAATGAATTTAGAAGAGAAATGTTAAACGAAGTTATGGATGGATGAGATGTGATATCCATGTATAGGGATATATGGACAAGAGAAAAGGCATGTGAGCAATAAGCGTGGAAATATTAAAACAAATGCCACAAATTCGATTTTCTTACATCAGTGAGCATTATGGGAATGTCGAGAAAAAGAATTTAAAATGCTTTGCAGCTGTGCAATATTGGTTTTTGAAGAATTAAAAATCATAAGGATAGAGAGAGAGGAAGTACTGTACATCAGATGTTTGGCTTCGGGAATACTTTTTCGTCTCAAAGTTTGTTACCACTTTATTAACGACATCACCTAGTTATCATGTCTGCTAATAAACAACGCTCCATCAGAGAGGATATGTGATTTGTAATGTCATAAGCACGTTATGTAGGGTACTTAATACTACGGGAAGCAAACACTAGTGCACTGGCTGTTAACAGCAGAGCGGCTAGTAATTGTTTTCGTTACACATACATACATAGTTGGTCACTATAACCCCTTAATCAGGATTAGGACCTACATTCTCACATCACTTATGTTGTGTGTGTTAATTTTGTACAATTTAAAGTCGATTCCGAACGAGAGCATGGCACTTTTAGTTTTTACCAGAAATCTGCTGAGAGAAATCTGCACCGAAAATTTATTTTTCATATTTCGTTTTATTGGAGATATCGATTTTGGGCTTTGAACCATGTCCTTACATCTAATAGGCCAACACCCAACCTACTAAACTCTGGTGACGTGAGAGAACAGTCCATACCGCTCTTTCGATAAATATAACTTTTAAAATGCCACAGGCAGGTTCGGATACCATTTGGTTGACAATTCCGTTTTTCGATTGAAAAGTATTCGATTATTTTCATTGCCCATTCACCCATAGATGGTGTCTTGTATTAGCCATTGGGACTGTACAATAAAAGTCTTGCGCGAAGTGTCTTAAAATAAATGCCAACTCTGACGTTGGTTGAATTTTACCTACAGTTCTGTACAATGCCTGTTAAAACAAAAATAAAAATAAGAAAAGCAATTCAATAAACACATCCATCCATGTGTGTATGTGGAATGCCCGGAGGATAGCAAATAATAATTTTTATTTTTCATTAATATATCCTGATAAAAAAAAATAATGCATGAAGTGAAAATGAATTTTTCATTCGTATCGTTTACCACTAACTGACTGTGATATAATTATATTACCACCCTCGTAGGTAAACCAAACTGTTTAAAATGTCAATTATTGGTATTTTCATATGCAAATCACTTCAGAAATCAGTATGATTGTTTGTTTTTGAAAAGTAACATTCAAGATAAACAGAAATATTTTCACAATTTAAAATCAAAAATTATTTCAAATATTTTCTCAATTGATTATAATTATTATTTTGTACTGTATATGTATGCATATATATACATACATATGTATGTGTATCTTATATAAGAAATAAATTGTTTTCTCTAAAGTGTTTAAATCAATTTAACTACAGTATTGGTAGAAATTATAGGCACACCTTATATTTTATCCCTAACATGTCATCTAACTTTGGCTACTGAGCTTATATTTTTGGCACTCACTGTAAAATTCTTTCAAATCTAATAGAATTTCAAATTCTATATTAATTTCGCTTCATTTCTTTTGAATTGAAATTCATTTGCTTAAAAGTAAGTAAAGAAGTAAATTCTTATACAAGAAATAATAGGGACACTATCATTAACCAGAAATGCTTTCAAAAAAAAATAAACAAAACTGATGGAATCTATTCTCGCCTAGACAAGGGAAGCTGACATCGATGTTAAAGAATAGTCTGTCTAGTCTTTAGTCTGGATTACAACCCAGCTACTCACACCACCCATATTGTGTTTAGCAATTGTATACATGAGTGACAAGACCTAAGTCTTAAAGTTGATTCCAAACGACAAATTTATGAGAAAGTTTTCATGGTAATTTTATTTACTCTCAGAGTTCTGCCACAATACAGCTGATAGGAAAACATCGAAGAATTCCTTTTTTATATTTTCTTTTAGTCGAGATGTGGTCGCCGTAGTCTAGTCGCCGTAGTCTGGTCGCCGTAGTCTAGTAGGTAGTGTGTTGGCTTATTAGACGAAAGGCCAGGGTTCGAATCCCCGGTCAGTCATCAAAAACGAAATATGAAAAAATATTTCTTCGGCGACTTCCTCTCAG
The DNA here is from genome assembly GCA_005959815.1 of Sarcophaga bullata. Taxonomy (NCBI): domain Eukaryota; kingdom Metazoa; phylum Arthropoda; class Insecta; order Diptera; family Sarcophagidae; genus Sarcophaga; species Sarcophaga bullata. The sequence goes on from QOCX01000004.1 coordinate 261,273, forward strand.
CAGATTTCTGGCAAAAACTCTGAGAGTAAATAAAATTGCCATGAAAAGTCTCTCAACAAAATCTGTCGTTCGGAGTCGACTTTAAACTGTAGGTCCCGCCACTCATGTATAAAATTAACACACACAACATAAGTGGTGTGAGAAGCTAGGTCGTAATCCTGACTGAAGGGTTGTAATGGCCAATTATGTATGTATGTTTATTCGAGATGTATGTGCCGGCTGGTTTTGAACCATGGGCCTACAGTTTAGCTGCCCTTAAATATGACATTCTTTATCCAATAGTTAATTTTAATGTACAAATTAGAACCAAACTATCATTCCACGTGATCCACAGCTGTATGAATTGTAGTTGGCTTGTTCCTGTACAAGACAGACGTCCGCTTAATGTGGTTAAATACTATGTTAGGCTATAGACTAGTCCAGAATGAGGGAATTGCTATTTTCTAAGCACTTCTTCTATTTACTTTAATGATATCGAATGTTGTGTGACGTGTGGTATCACACATACATAACATACATAATTGGTCATTACAACCCTTCAGTCACGTTTACAACCCACTTTCTCACACCACTTATGTGGTGTGTTTTAATTTTATACATGAGTGACAGATTTTTGTGAACCTTTTTCAAGGAAATTTTTTTAATCACAGAGTTTTTGCCAGAAATCTGTTGACAGTCGTTTCGTTGGAGGTTGGCTGAACTGAGCCAACACACTACCTACTATACTAGGGGTAACATTTATGACGTGTGGCATTGTCTTGTTGAAATCAAATATTAATCAAGTCCAATTCTTTTATTTTGACTGAGAAAATACAGTTTTTGCAACAATATGGTGCAATAAAGCTGACGTCTACTAGCCGTAAAAAAACAGTGCCTGTGTTGACACTTACCCATTGGACCAAAAATGAGTTCCACACAGAACGAATTTTGACAATAAAATTCAATAAATGAGTTGGGTTGTTAGACTGTTTACGGTGGAATGTGCAAATTTTACTGAGCACTTTTAGCGTTGCCACTTGTTGTACACTTCTTTCTAACCTGGCCGTCATTCGAGTTTAAAAAATTGTCTTGTAATCCACGAATGTGTTTTCATGAGTCTTTTTTTACGATTAAATGCAGAGTGATCAGTCGTAGAATTCCCAGTTTTAAAGCCACATTGATACGATATTTTACTTTCTTTATATCGTGTTTTCTTATCACTTTTGTGTGACTGCATTATTCAGATCTGAAATAAAATTCAAATTAATTAAATTTTGTTTTTGTATTTTTGTAATATAATCATCACTTTTGTAAAGCGTTCAATTTATACAATTTTATGCTTTTAATGTTTTCTAAACAAATTTTAAGTACTAAGCTGGGTTTATGTAACTGTACAAGTATATACGTACTGCTCACTACTACTACTAACTGTTTACCTTTTAATAAATAATTTAAGTGAGAATTATACGCACCTATGCATGTAAAATTTTGCATTTATTATACACTTGACAGTTGTTATTGGTTGGTTGGTGGTGGTGTGATGTTGCATGCAACAATTGTTAATAAATGTTGTTTGCCAAAAAGCTGCAACAACGGAAGCAACACAAGCAATAGAACATTGTTTTTAATTTTTAGTTTTGTTGTTGCAGCTTTAAATTATTTATTTTCCAAAAATTTAATTCACTTTGAGTGCGAAGAAGTGTGTAAGTGCATGGGTATTTGTATGAAATTGTTTGTGTGAACTTTTCTGGTTCAGTTGGTTTAAAGTACTGATTGTGTTTGTAAGGTGCAGTTGAAAGAAATCCATTATTTTTAAATGAAATTGATGGGTTGATCAGAAATAGTTTAAGAACTTAGTTTTGCTTTCAAAATTATTTCCTTTTGTCTTATTTCCGTATGTCACTTCCGGTCTATAGTGTGGGCTTGTAATACCCTACCAACCAAGCCTGTAACGATGCACTATCTGCTACGATTCTTGACGTAGTTCGTGACTATCTAAATGCACGCTAAACTTATACTATGAAACTGCCTATTTTATCTTCATTGTGTTGCTTATTTGATGCGTTTTATTCTCAGGCAATCAGGAACGGTCTTTATTGCAAAAAAAGTTTCAATTTCATTTGATTTTACAACCCTTTAGTTAGGATTACAGCCTGTTTTCTATTACCAGCTTTCAGAGGCTTTTTTTATTGATTGGCCCTTCAGATCCTTAACGTCAGAATTATCAAAATTTTTAGTTGCCGTATTGTCTACATTGATTTCAATTTTTTTTTTAATAGAAAATGAAAATACAAAATTGTAATTGAGTACTTCTCACACTGCCTACGTATGCATAATATTTGCACCGAAAAGTATTTGCTTTAAATATAAATTAAAATACCAATACATACTTAAACATTTCTATGCAATGCATGCCATCTCTGGTTGTTATTGTCATGTATTGCATCTTATTTATATACTCTCTCTTTCTCTCTCTCGTTTTATCTCGCTCTCTCCTTTTTTGTATTTTATAATGTTTATAATTTTATTTTGATTACGGTATAGTGTGTGTATGTGTGGAAATATGTTCAACTGTTTGCTAAACATAATACTCATACTTACAAGCATACAAGGCATATATGTGTGAGAGAGAGATACAGAGAGTAAAAGGAATTTCCTATGAATACTATAAAGAACTCTAAGCCTAGCATATCATATAAAGTATACCACTTAGTTATGTGTATGAGTGTATGTTTGTTGGTTAAAGGTATTTTAAATATCAAAACATATTTATTGTAATCATTTATTATAATCATAATTAAAATAATAATAATAATAACAACAACAATATTTTTTAGTATGTTTTGCTAACAGTTTTAATACAAACATATTAATTTTAATCTCTGGTTGAGTGGAATGTGTTTTTGCAACAACAAATTTGTGAACATATTTTCCTTTAAATATCGTATTTAATTTTCGATTTAAAACTTGTTCGTATTATTAATGAAAATATGTTTCATGTTTAATGCACTTTAAACATCTGTTGGAATTAATAAAAAAAAATTGTTGTTTTTGTTGTATTTTATAAACATGTGTAAACAAAACATTAAAAACAAAAACTCTTGTAATTAAGTTTGAAAGTTAAATGAGAAAATTTGAAAATTATTTTTCATTCCAGATCCCAGGTATATACAGGGAACTGCATGGTAAATAAGGTATGTTAACTTCATGAATATTTTATACGTTTTAGTAGAACAAATTAAGATTAACAACTAAGCTAACAAATACATACTTATGCATATATGTATGCATATATACATATTTATAATAATAATACAAATATTATGAAGTACAGAATCATGTAAAGAAGTTAGTGTCTTAAGGGAGTATGTTTAAAAATCCTTTTTCATTTCTTCTCAACAAATATAAGACTGTCACAACGTATTTCTCTTTGCTTTTTTTCTTACTTGCTTAGCTGAATTGGTCATTACAAGTCTTTAGTGAGTATTACAACCAAGCTTCTCACACCATTTATGTTGTATTTGTTAATCTTATCAATGAGTAGCGGTATCCACAGTTTAAAGTCGTCTCCGAACGACAGAAAGAAAGTTTCCATGGCAATTTTATTTACTTTTAGAGTTTTTATCAGAAGACTGCTGAGAGAAAGACGCCGTTTTGATTAAAATCTCTGGAATAGGTTTAAAATTTCTCCAAAAAAGCTTTTGATTTGATCAATCTTTGTATCTCAGAATCTTTGTATTGAAGATTTAAGTGAAAGACGACAATTAATGAGCAATAGCAGGGAATTAACAAAAGGGTTTAAAATACAATCTCTTCCTTCTCCTTATAGCTACAGATTCTACAGAAGTTGTTTGCAGTTTATTGCCATGGTTTCCAAAACCGTGTGACCCGTGATAATAGCAATTTTGCGTTGGATGACCATACGATTTAAGAAGAGAATAGCATGTATGCGACTGCAGCCACCAAAATTAAGTCTCCTCGTAAAACGATCAGAGAAATTTTAGTCTAAATGAGGCTATCGGAACACCTATGGCTTGCAATATGTTGGAAATCTTGATCAATGTAGCTCTTTTGACCAGTTCATCAGGAATGTAAAATTTTCAGGGGGAAATCTTACCCTCCAACCAATATTGAGCCACTTTCAAAATGACCGTGACTGCCGTCTTGAAAACAAAGCAGTAGGCAGTACATAATTGGCCATTACAACCTTTCAGTCAGGATTACGGCCTCACACCACTTATGTTGTGTGTGTTACTTTTATACATGAGTGGCGGGACCTACAGTTTAAAGTCGACTCCGAACGACATTTTTTTGAGAAACTTTTCATGGCAATTTTATTTTTACTCTCAGAATTTTTGCCAGAAATCTGCTGACAGGAAGTCGCCAAAGAAATATTTTTTTCATATTTCGTTTTTGATGTCTGACCGGGGACTCGAACCCTGGCCTTTCGTCTAATAAGCCAACACACTACCTACTAGACTACGGCGACTACGAATTATTAATCTCTGAACCGCTAATATACACTAAAGCTAATTCAATCCATTATCTTGGCGTTAATTAGCCTACTGTTGCTAGTTCTAGGATGACAGAGTTGCCATCTGTCTTTGAGTAGAGTATGAGGAATTATGCTCATTGGATCGTATTTTGTCTGATGACATAAACTAAACGTAACTTAACTTACTTATAATGCCTAGGCAAGAGATTTCGTTTTACTACACCTTACTTATGCCTATCTCAACAGGAAATAAAAACAGTATAACTACGGATGATGCTTTAGTTTCTGTAAATGCTTTAATTTTCTGTACAGATTTTGTCATCATAAAATCAAATTGAATTGAATTTAAATTTTAAAACTGTCTCACATGGTTTTTTTTTGCAATCAATATGGAAAAAAAGATTTTCTTCCTTGTTTTTTTCGTTTTTTTTTCTCTCCTTTTGAAGTATTTCTTGAAACGTACATTTTTAACGTGAGAAATAATTAATTCTGAGCACGTAAGTGTATCTGAAATCACAGTAAGACATGCGTGTTCTCACATACTTACACATAGTGACACTGATATAAATACAAACACCAATACGCTCACTTGCACAAGTAAGCACGCATACACTTATAAGAAGTGTTAATGTGCAAGGAGCCAAAAATCAAGGTGTGTGTGTGTTGTACGAGTATACACAGTATATTGCAATAGATTCACTCATTCATTCATTCCTTTTGTGTTTAACACAAACACATTGTAAATGTGTTCTCTTTTTTCTTTGGTATACGTGTGTGTGTGAGTGTACAAATAAGTAAAGTTTGTTAAAAATCAACACATTCACAGATGTTTTAAGAAAGAAAACATGAATCTACTGCTACTGCTGCTGCTACTGTTTTATTCTGCTGTTCGACTAAATGTCATGCATTTGTATGGCAGGCGTATAACAGTAAAATTAAAATACAAGTTAAGAAGAGAATAAAACTGAAACAACGGAAGATAGCGAAGAGAGAGAGAAAGAAAGAGAGAGAGAGAGAGAGAGGGACAGATAATAGATAGAAATTCCTGCATGTATGAGCAAGTAATATGCTAACAAAGGATTTAAATTTAGAAAAAGGACAAACGAAATAAAAAGAAAACAAAAGAAAGTAAGAAAATAAGTATAACCCGGACTATAACCTTACCCTATACTTACCCTATAACAATCCTTTTTGTTAGGATTCCAACCTAGTTTCTCGCATCACACGAGTGGCGGGACCTACTATTTAAAATCCATTACGAACGATTGATTTTTGAGCAACTTTTCATGGCAATTTTATTTACTCTCAGAGTCTTTGCCAGAAATCTGCTGAGAGGAAGTTGCCGAAAAAATATTTTTTCATATTTCGCTTTGGTGCAGATATTTGACCCGAGATTTGAACCGTGAATTATGGCCAACACAATACCTAATAGACTACGGCGACTTCATCAAGGAAGTGTGCTTAAATCGTGAACAGGAGCAGACCTGTTGCAAATATATTCAAAGAAAGCTTTTGTTTAGATGTTACAAACATTATGATAAACTGTATCTACCCTAACATAGGGTATAACAAAGCATGACACGAAATTTCGTAATTTTTTTATTAGAGCCGGCAAGCAAATTAAATTTTTGGTGAAAGACAAAACAAAAAAAAAACGTAGTCACAAAAGAAATTTTAAATGGAAAATTAAATTTAACGAAAAATAAAAGAAATCCTTGTATTTTTCTAATGAAATCCTTGTAACCCTTTGTTTTAAATTGTTTTTTTTTGCATAAATTTTTTCGCTCGTTTTTTTTTGGAGATTTCTTTTATTCTTATTCTTATTCTATATGGGTATTGTTAACCACATTATTGTTTCATTTCTTTTATTTCCTTTACTTGCTTTTGTTATTTTTTTTGGTAGCCGAAACAATCCCTCTCTCTCGCTCTCTCTCTCTCTCTCTCTCTTTCTCTCTCTGTGTGTGTGTGTTACAAAACCACTAATTTGTTGCTTTTCCGTTTCTCTATTTCATCTACACAGCAAGGGTGTAGAAGCACTTCTTCTACTCTCTCTGTGTGTTAATGAGCTGTTGTCGTTATTACAGTTTTTTTCCTGTGTAAGTATGTGTGTGTGTGTGTTTGTTGTTTTTTAATATCCTTTTGTTGTTTAAACATTTTACCGCCAAAGTGTCTGCATTTAACACACATAAAAATGCAATTATTTTTTGTAACCACATTTAAGGGTCACACAGTCCTTTGTTTTCTTCTTTTTTTTTGCAGATTCAGTTTTTTTTTCAGCAACAAATTTTTTTCTCTTATTTTTAATACCTTTTTGGTTAAATTATAATGAAACGACAATTTACCGCTCAGGATTCTATAAATAAACGAATTAAAAGTGTTGCTACATTTGATCATAGAAAACTGGTTGAAATGTGAGGTTATGTTTATTCAGTAGGTGAAAGAAAGTGTTCTCTTCTGTCTCATCTTTGCAGTTCCTGCAGAAATCATTATTAAGGTGTCCCATAATACACAATTGATCATTACAACCTTTTAGTTAGGATTGTGGCCTAATCACAACGCTTAGGTTGTGTGTGGTAATTTTATACATGAGTGGTGGGACCTACAGTTTAAAGTCCACTCCGAATGACAGATTTTTGAGAAACTTTTCATGGCATTTTTATTTACCCATAATGTAGTGCCCTGTTATACTTCCGATAACCATATTAAGCGTGCTTCTCTTGAGTTTAAACAGAATTCTCCTGAGTCCCTCAACCTGCTTTAGCCAGGTTTTCTGCGTCGTTCTATCCGTGTTCGAGGCTGCCTATCTATCGTTGATGAAATCAACGAAAAGTGTTATAAAAAATAACAAATCGATCATGTTCTCCTTATGGTATTCAAATATGGTGAGTATAGTCATGGGCCGATACTGTAATCTGGAAATTTATTTCTCGAACTTGACTTTACAGGTATAAAGTTTAAGGCAGCAGCAAGAAACTTGATTAATTTTGAATCTATGCAAAATGGATTAACAGGTGCCACTATGGTCTCAAAAGGTAATTGAGTAGCAGAGACATACTCTACAACACGCTTATCCTTATGGCGCTGAGGCATGAACACTATTAAGCACTGATGCAGCAGTCTTGAGAGCATTTGAGAGAACAGTCCTATGTAAGATCTTCTACCCAGTGTGAGTTGGCTATGATTTCCGCATCCAATCCGACAACGAGCTGTATGAGCTCTTCAACCACATGGAAGTTGTGCAGTATATTAATATACAGCGGCTATGCTGATTCGACTATGTTGTTTGAATGAAGGAGAAGGCTCCGTTAAGCCGTGTATTTGATGCAGGGATTTGCGGAAGTTGGCGAATAGAACGATCTTGTTTAGGTTGGAAGGACCAGGAAGCTCTTCTATTGATTGGTGTGACGAACTGGACTCTGTAAGACTGTGTTAAGACAGCTTGAAATCCGTTACTGGGGTTGTTAATGGCCAATTAAGTAAGAAGGTAGATAAAATAGATTGTTATTGCTTTCAAACTCAAACTTATTTGCACCGAAATGACGAAATTGAAAGCTTATGGCAGTCGGATTAACTACAACCACCTGTCATGCTCCTTAAAGACAATATCAAACCGCGTAATGGCAACAAGATAAAGTATGTGACAAAAAAAAAACACACGCTCATAAAGGAACCAGTTGCACGTGCAAATTATTTGGAAAATAAAAAACAAAATCAGCCAAAATGAAAATAATAAAAACGGAAAATGGAAAGAGAGACAGAGAAGGAGAGAAGGAGAGAGAGAGCGAGGGAGACGTATCAAGCACAGAAGAAGAATGAGTTGCATGAAAAGGAAACAGGCCAGACCAGACGGTGCTTTAAAACAAAAGAGAAATAAAGTTTATGGAGAATGTGGCATCAACATTCATAAAACACGTTATTAATTAAAGTTGTTAACAATACTGTTGACGATAATGATGATGATGACGATGATGAAGATGAAGTTGGAAGTTGGTCAAGCAGTTGCTGCAAATGAAAACATATTCATGGCATCGTCCATACTCCTAGTACGGATACATGCACGTATGCATGGTAAGGAAAAAAAAACAAAAAACTCTACGGGATGTATTTTATAATGTTGGTGGCTTTTTCTAATATTACGAGTAAATTGCAGGTTCAGTGTTTTCGTTGGTTTTTGTTCTGATGCTTGTTGTCTGAAGCTTGTTGTCGAGTTTAATGAATACGCATGAAACATGGTGCATGCAATATTTTGTTTTACATAAACGAATATAAAACAATCAATAAATAAATCTTAAACTGAGATCTGAAGGAAGGAGTTTCATAACAAAAAGGGGAAAATTAACAAATGAACCTTGAGAATCATGTTTCTGGGAAATTTTTTAACAATGCAAGGAAATTAATGAAAATCTGTGTGTGTGTATGCGGTCATTATTCATGTAAAAATTTTTTTATTGTGGTCTTACAATTTGGGTTTCGTTGAAATCCTTGGAGAGTGATGGGAATAGAAGTTAGGGTAGAACCACTTAGGCCATATATGGCCCATTGTGATATCACGGTTGTTCATTTCCCTTAGTTCTGGAACCATTCAAAGACTCCTGATGTTTATTATCGGCATATTATTTAGATCGTCAACATAGCACTAACCAGTTCCAAACTCTTTCTTATCTCTACAGGTTCTGTAATATCCCCTGCAATTGCGCTGAGAGGTCTCCTTTGGACTTTGTGCGTCCTCTATCCAATTAGTTGCACCTAATTGGTCATTAGAACGCCTTAGTCGTTATTACTACCTAGCTTCTCACACCACGTATGTTATGTTTGTTAATTTTATACACAAGTGATGGAGCCTATAGCTTAAAGTCGACTCCGAATAACATGAAATTTTATTTGTTCCCAGAGTTTTTGCCAGAAATCTACTGAGGGAAGGCCGCCGAGGAAATATTTTTTGATGTCTGACTTGGGGTTTGAACCGCGGCCATACGTTTAATAAGCCAATATACTGCCTACTAGGCTGCGGCTGCAGATTAGTTGCGTTATCTTGTCCATATTCGAAGCCACATGTGATATTGACAGAATCGTGATATTGACAAAATCCCTAACCGATGTCTACTATAGGATCGCAGGTTTTTTAAATGTAGAGAATTTCCAGGACGTTGAAACTTAGGACGAAAATAGGGCGGTCAGGTGGCGACCCCTTATGAAAAAGAGCAGAATTCAATAAGAAAGTTTTCTTATCACCATAAGCAAATACAGTAACGCAATACATTTCCATAGAGTGTGTTATTTCTAGGCAACATATGGCAACTCTGTCATTCTAGAACATGTTTAACATGAAAAAAAGATATAAAAAATGCAGATACTAAGTAAAAATATTTTTTTTATGAAATTATTCCTGCAATGCCAACTGATTATGCTGCAAGAATCTTTATACCATCACACAGAGCAAATTATAATTTGTCCATAATGAATAGAGTCTGCAGCATATGCAGCAAATAGTAGCCTTAGTTTATGCAGCACTACTGCACACATTCCGTAGATGAAAAATCTCTAATGGAATACATGCTAATTCTATAGAGAGCAGTCGATGGCGTGAATAATTACTTTTAATAACTTTATTTTTTTTTTGCTTTTTAATTACATTTCATCATTCATTCAATTAAAAGCAAAGTTCTGGCGCGCATAAAAATCGATATGCCACCAGTGGTGCATAATGAATATGCATCATGGAGTGCATCGGTATTCTTGTTATAACACACCACCTCTGTTTCTGGGTTTTTCTATAATTTCATTTCATTTCATTTCATAATTTCAACTTTTCTTTTCTTTTCATTTCATTTCATTTTTAGTTTCTCTTCCTTTTTCAGTTTGTGCTGTGCTGCTGCTCATCATAATGAAAGTTTTCACAGAGCCCCCGGAGGTCAATTGAAAAAGTTAAACATGGAATTTTTAATTGGCTGGCTAAAGTATTCAATATTATTCAGAACAGGAGAGCAAGCGGGAGAAAAAGCAAGGAGGAGAGTATTTAATAATAATAAAATAACAACAACAACAACAACATGTTCATATTTAAACTGAACTGTGGTTTGGAAATCAGAAACTTTCGTTGGCAGAAAAAATGTTCAAATTTTTTTTTGTTTCTTTATTTGGAGAATGAAATGGCAACTGAGTGAAGGATTTTAAATCAATCAATCAAGCAATGTGCCAATAAACATATTATATTTCAATGTGATATTGATTTTAATGGCAATGGCTAGTTTCCTTTCTATGATAACCAGTGGAAAAAAAATCTCGCAATGAAATTTGTTTAAAGAAGCAAAATGTCATGAAATGTTTTCTTGAAAGTCGTTTTCGAAACACAAGCTTTGATGCTATACACTCCTATGTCTATGTACTGCTATGTCTCCTTAGCTCGAGGGAAAATAAAATAATCAACGGACATTATTAAGAGGACAGGCAGCGTAAATTCTGGGAAGAAGGGAACGATTTAATGACAATATTTCCTCAATAATACACTTAATATAGCAACCTAGTAGTGTTTTACATATGTATAGTTTCTAGTTTACGGCAGATGGCAACCTTATCATCCTAGAAGATGCAAATGTTGGACTAATCAATTGATTAGCTCAATAAAACTTGATCAATGAAGCATCCTATTACTTATCGAAACGAATTATTAGATTTAATACAGAAACCAAGTAGTTTTTTCATATATGAGTGGCAGATGGCAACCCTATCATTCTAGAATATTTCACTATTGGACTAATCGTCTGATTAGCTGGAAAAAACTTTATGAATGAAGCATCCTATGGCCTAAACAGAACCGAATTTTTAACAACAATGGCTCAAACATTTTTTTTTTCGTTTAGCAACTTGCCTCATAGTTTCCTTTTTTTTTTTTAATTTCCTTTGTAATTTCATTTTCCACAATATTTAATTCAAACATAAAAAAAATGCAAATATTTAAAGCTTACTTTGTGCATAAAATGGAAACGTATTTAAATAAATATTTCGTTTGTAAATGGAAATTCAAGTATTAAACTTTTATGCTAAATAAGTGGCACTTACGAAGCAAAAACAACAACAGAAAATCACAATCCACTTGTCATCTTTTCCATTCTGCCTCCGTACTTTCAGTTTTCTCTCTGCCAACAAATAAGGGGATATTTTCTTTGTTGTTATTACTGTTGTTGTGGTCAGCATTTAAAAGCTACGAGGGTTGATGTTTATGGCATACCTTGCTAAGAGCAAAGTTATCCTCAGTCGTCATGCCAGAGTACCAAGTATAACAAAAGTCCTTCACAATGTACGGTGTCACAGAGTCTAAACTTGCCCGAAATTTGTTGTATTTTCCTTTTTTTTTTTTTTTTTTTTGCTACACTTTAAGAAGTCATTAAGAAAAGTCAACAAGTTTTTGCTTGTTAACTCTGTGTTCACTCACTTCTGTCTTTGGATTTATTTTTATACACTCACTGACTGACTTTGTATATGTAATATACATATCTATGTGTACGTGTATATGTGTGTGTTTATTGTTATAAAAAAAATCATTTTTCATTTGTTTTTTTTTGGAAGACCATAAGAAAAGAAAAACAACACCAAGAGAAACCACACACAAATACTAGAAAGAAGTGTTGCTTATGAAATCAGTTTCTTTTTTCAAGAGAGTCGTGTTTTTTCTTTTTTGGCATTTTAGAGAGGATTTGAAATTAGGATTTTAGTTAGTTATTTTGAATATAAAATCATAGTTTTGTGGTAAGTATAACCCATAGACAGTCAGTCATAACATAGACAGGCTTAGTTAAATCGATAAATGATCATTGCACTGTCTTGCTGACAGGAGTGCGGTGTTGATGATATCGCTGGAAATCATATTATCATACTTACTGACAGTCAGGAGATTCTCAAGGCACTGCGTTCTAGCAATTAAACTGAGACATAATAACATGTAAGGAAACTGCAGAGCGGATGAATTGATCAGGTATGATTGAAATCATTGAACTTTTGAGGGAGTTCTCTACATAATAAACTTCATGTGGAACTTGCAAACTCAAAACAAATGCCACGTGGGTAGCTTCCGATACGAGCAATATAGTGCAGCATATCCCACCAAAAGCTTACAGAAAGTCCGTTATTACTGACAAGTTTCATAACGTGGAACTGCAGAAGTTCTTTAGTATTTAAATTATGAAGCAAAACAGCTACCACAGCTTCCTTAGCGTATTGATAGTATTATGCAGTGATCTAAATAGTTTTAACTATATGCATGTCATGCATGTTTGTCATGGTTCGTTTTACATACTTATTGTATAACGACCAAGCTTTGAAAGCCACCCACGTTGTTAATTTTATATATGAAAGGCGGGACCTGCACTTTAATGTCAAATCCGAATATCAGATTTTGCAGAAACTATATCCACTCTTTTGACAGAAGGTTGCTGAGAGGTTTAAAGTGTTTGAGCTGGGACATAAACCACAGACTCGCGTGTAATAAACGAATAATTTGCGCACTAGACTACATCAACTTCATCGTTTAACCTTCGGCATAAAATTGTTTCATAAATATTTGAGTGTCCTTATACACACGCTTAGCTTATTGGTTATAATTTATTCCTTCTATTCGATAAACATATGGTTCCAAGGACTTAACTCTAAAGGACGAAGAAACCAACTATCTTTTATTTTCATATACTGAATATACTATGCTGTTCATCAACCTTAATTTTGCCTAGTCAATGCATTAGTTGCTAAGAGTTTGTACAAAGCTTTATAAGGCAGACCAACAATCGTTAATCAGTTCATTGCTCTAAACATTCCTCTAAATCAGGACAAAACGCTAACTAATGCCTGCCAATTTCACAAAGAGAGTTTTCTTCTCGAAACCTTATTTGGTAGTTTTGAAACTGGCTTTTTGTATTCCCTTTTTACTTTGATTTGATTTTGTCTTACTACTGCACCTAATACTAGCAATATAATGTCCACAATGGGGTTCTTGTATGTGGTGTAATGGTAAGTAACCTTGCTAATTACACTATCGTATTGGCTATCTTATCCTTATGCAATGGTAGTCCTCTTCTTTTGCTTTAAACGTTCATGTTGGCTTGACATGTTGAAATCAATTAAGCATTGAATCGTGAAAATTTTGTTATAAAAATGATGCTGACTACCGCTGGCAGTTTTTTGGTATTTTTTTAATGAAATTTTCTGATTTTTTTCTCACTTAAAAAACACGAATCCATCATTACAACATTAAATAACGTGTGTGTGTCTTTTTTAATAGCCTGTAAGGTTATAGGTGTTCAGGCGTTGCTGTTCTATTTTTTTTCTTTCAGTGTTTGGCAACAACGTTTGTTTTTAACTTTGTTTTGTTGCTGTTGCTGTTCGTGTAACATTTTGTTTGTTTCGTCCACAATTAATTAAATTCCATCATATCGTGTAAATTGAAATGCTAAAATATCCCTTTACAGCCAACTGAAGCGTGTTATAACTGACGGCCATTTTTTTGTTTGTTTTTTGTTTGTTTTCTCCTTCATTTACAACAACAGCAGCATTTTGTTATTTGATTATACCCTACAGTCTACCTTCTATACTGGAGGTAATGTGAGAATGGCAATTGGTATTGGAATCATGGTTTAAAATTATCGTACTGAAAAGAATAACGGATTATAATATTCATAATGGTAGCGTGTTTAACAGTTCTTTATGTTTGTCTTTATTTACCGTTATTGTATTTTCTATACATATATGAAGTTTTACTTTTACTGACTGCTGTGCTCTTTCTGTTGTTTGCCAAACGTGTTTGATGCACAAATGTGTTGCCATTATCATCAACAATATGATAAACGTCCATAGTTTTACGGCCATGTTGTTGCATAAGTATGCATAGTTAAGCATACGCAGATACATATGGGCGTATGTATGTATATGCATACATAGCAGGATATATGTATGTGTGAGCATAGTAACAGGTAGCAACAACCTTTGTTATTTGTTTGCAAGCAATGTTTGACCAATTCGTAGTGGAAATTGAAATTTCTACCACTGATTGCATAAATCCAACTTGGTTATAAAGACGGTCTGTTAAATGAAATTGTGTTTCGTAAGTAGTGGATCTTGCCAGCATTATAATGAAATAAAATTTTTATCGAAAACTTAGCTTCATGTCCCTAGCTATGGCGTCACAACAGGCCGCCCTACGTAATAAAGTGTGATTTGGCAATCAAAGCTGCTACTTCGACCTGACCTGACCTAGCTTCATGTGTATTTAATCTTACTTTTGAAATCAGAAATGCGATAACCATTTATCGACAACGACATTACCATTTATTACGATAAACGATAGTAAAAATCATTGCAATTGTTACTGTCCTTACCTGCTCAAGAGTGATTTTTTTGATCAAGGCTACCACTTCGACCTAACGTAACCTAACTTCATGTGTATTTTACTTTGGAAAACAGAAATTCGATAACCATTTATCGACCATGAACCCTTACAATGTATTTCGATAAATGCTAGCAAAAATCATTGCAATCCTTCTAGTAGAAAGGTTGTGCCACAAGGTGCATATCTCATACAACAATATTTTGTTGTCATTATTTGTATTGTTATTGTTGTTGTTGTTGTCGAAATGTCTATCCAGAATATTGTATTGCTGTTGTTGATATTGTTATCCTTAAAGGATGTTTCCATATTGCATGTGTACACACATCGCCATATGCATACACATGCATACGTTTCTTTGCTAAATAAACAATATAATCGTCTGTTTTTTTTTTCATTCCTGTTCTATTACTCTCTTTCATGTCTCTCCCTCTATCTCTCTCTCTCTCTCTCTTGCCTCTATTGCCATAAGAGAGAGGAAACATTCCAAAAAATTACTTTTTACTGCGGTTTCAGCGGTTTTTAAACGTGTTGCTCTCTCTTGCCCCAAAAATGTGTGTATTTTAGTTGTTCTTAAAACATTGCAATGTAATGTTAATGTTGCTGTTGTTGTTGTTGTCGTGTTGTTGCTGTTGCAATTGCTGTTGCTGATATTATTGCGCTCATTTTTTTTAACGTTCTTGTGTTTTGTAATATCATACCCATACATGGACATTTAACAAATGCTGTTGCCTTTTAAAACAGCAATTGCTATGGATGTGTGTGTGTGTGTGTGTCTGTGTACGTGAAATGTTTAAAGCACAAGAATATGTTGAATGTTTACGTGACATCATGACTCCACAAAGGCCAGTCAGTGTAGTGGCTGCCACAACATCATCAGCATCAGCATCATCATCAGAAGTAGCAACATTAACGTCAACTTGTGCTCTTAAATATTCACCAGAGACTGAAACACGCACTCAAATATACTCATACACACACACACACACACACACACTCATACATACAACAAGTTGGTTTCACTATTCGGTTCGGTTTTTAAAGTCATTGTTGGGGGGTTGTTGGTTATTTGGCTCGCCTGGTTGTTTTTTTTTCTTTTAAGGAAAATTGCATTTAAAAACGAAATTTTATGTCTGGAAATTTATAGTTTCCTTAATGACTTGTGGCGCTGATATTATGACATTTTGAAATATTTTCATGTTAATAAAAACATAATTTATTTGAAAAATGCCAATAAACATACATACATACATACATACATACATACATACATACATACATACATACATACATACATACATCATTTTTAAATGTTAATTCCAGTAATTAAATGGAAAAGCATCTCTTAAATGCTGGAATTCTTTATTTTCTGTTTCAAACGATGCTAAGCTTGGACGGAAATGAGTTTTTTTTTAAGAATAAAGGATGTGTGGGTTTAAGGATAAACAATAGTGCTGGTACTTTAAATGGAAGAATATTCGACTCGTAGGTGAGATAATATCATGAGAGACATTTCAGAAAAAGAAAGACAAAATGCTTCACAACGAGACTTACTAACACAACTTAGTATGCTGTGGTGGAACTCCTTTGAGTTCTAGTGGACACTCGGACACTTTTTTGATAGAAAATACAGAAGGATGGGATGGGTGGGCATTACTATTTGATAGTCAGGCCGTCGTCCGAGAACATGGTTCTTATAAAGTTAATTTGAAAAAAAAAGGTGAAGCTGTCACGAAACTTGAACCATCTAGGTAAGGAAAATGGGGTTACCCTCTGTCAGGAAATTAGCAGCAATATGCAGGCATAAGAGCTTACGTGAAGAAGAACTTTCACTCGGCTGTTGAAGGCAGAATGGGAAAAGATGTTTCGAAAGGGAAGATGGGCAGAAGCTAAGCCACTTCACAAACGAAATGGCTTTGAGGCATTATAATAGAAAGAGATTAGAGTTGTGCATCACACTACTTAAGAATAATCTAAGATTAGTTAACGGTCTTTTGACAGGACTTAACAGAGTAAACTGTTACAGTATGATGGCGGTCATTGAACTCATGATGAGAATGGTACCATCGTACTGCGAACCTGTGAAGCATTAATACATGGCTGCGTATTAAATGCTGGGGATAGAATTGTTTCGTTTTGACTTGGTGCAGCATTCTGAAGTTTATCAATAAGATAAATAGGGATGTTAGAAGGCCTCCTGCGGTCGAAGTGCTACGGTAGACAATAAAGTCAATAAATCTTGATGTTCAATGGTACCAGCATACTTTTCAAGTTACGAAAGAAGCATTTTAGTGCCTCGATAAGACGGTGTTACAAATACTTCACTTTCCTATTATTATTCACAATTTATGCCACTTATAACCGTTAGAAAATGGAATACAATGCCTAGGTATGAGCCGCTCTATTCTGTAGCTTTTTCACTGAGCACAGGGAAGAGCGAAGATACTCATTACTGACGGCATGGTAACCAATTTTATTGATTTATTGGAACAACATTATAATGTGTCTAATGTTTCACAGTCCTATCAGATTATTCTCTTTAATGGTGGATGAGCCCCACCTTGTGATCATGCTATACGTATTTGGAATGCTCTTCAGGTTCAAGATTAATGTCCACAACCACTGCTTTTTCTTTTCTCTCTCCCATAACCTAATTTTCTTTATCCAATACAATGCACTGCAAGAGGTATGACCATTCTCAGACACAGCAGGAGTCCTGGTAAATCGAATTCTTTGTTGTATCATCTGACAGATCCTGTTTGGTCTATCATGTGTGTTCTTTATTTTTCAGCTTTTTTTCCCCCCAAGTAACTTACTAATTAAAGGTATTGTAAGGGACAGAAAAAGAATGATTGTTCCTGACAAATGTTGTAAATACTGCAGCCTTTTAATGTCATTACATTTTAACTATTGCATTACCATTGTAGAGATGAATTTGTGAATGAATTTTGATTGAATTAAAAATGTTTTTAGCCAAACACTTTTCAGCTCATTGCTATCATAATCATTGAATACGATACACGCTGCAAAAACAGCAAAAGGAAAAAAAAATCTACGTAAATATCATGAAAATTCGAATTTACGAAATTTTACAATCAAGCATGCAATTTTAAAATGAATTGTTAAACTTTTTTTCCACTTTTTTTCTGTGGTTTTTGTTTTAAACTACCTTTTATATAACAATACAACAACAACAGCTTTAACGGCTGCGCTGCTAATCTAAAAACATTTGTTTCTCATTCTTCTCATACTCATGCATAAAATACACGGTTTTTTGAAAATAATGTTGTTGTTATTGTTGTTGATATGTTGTGTTATGTTGTTGTTGTTGTTGCTGTTGTTTTTAACATTGTCAACTCTTATCGCATTCAAAAGTCCCATAAATTCATACAAAAATGTGTCAAATTTTCTAAAACACTAGTCATAGGGAGAAGTTGCTGCTTCTCTAACTCTTGCTTTCCCCTCCAAAAAAAAAAAAACAAAATGGGCCAACAAGGTGGTCCAAGGGAAATAATAAATCGCATGAAAATTTGTCAAAAACAGTTCGTATCTCACGTGTAAGTGAGTGAAAGAGTGTAGAGAAGAGAAGTGGATCCCATTGAATCCGCCACTACATGTTGCAATTGTTTTAGCGACCAACATCAGAAACAGAAGTACAACTTTTAATTTGAAGTGGTATTAGCGTAATAACAGTGGTGGCCGTAGAGACGGTGCTAAAAATTTGGCAAAAAAAAAAAAAAAGATTGCCATGAAAAGCTTCTCAAAAATTTGTCATTTAGAATCGACTTTAAATTGTAGGTCTTGCTAGTCAAGGGTAAAATTAACTCACACAACATGTGTGGTATGAGAAGCTAGGTTGTTATCCTGACTAAAAGGCTGTAACGAACAATTAAGCAAATAAGTATAGTCGTCTTGGATGTGTTTATATCTACCGTGTACATAGTCCAGGTTTGTTTAGGTTTAACTGGACTGAGCTTAACTCTCTGTACGAGGGGTGTAACTCAGTATGTGAGTGAAACACCCAAAAATATTAAAAAAAAATTCTTCTTCTAGACTGCTGCTAATTTTTTGCTCTCTACTATAAATACGTGTTAAATTTGGTGTAAAAAAATTTATAACAAAAACAACAACAAAAACATGTATTTCTAACTGAAATAACAACAAATAACAACGAATTTAAATTGAAATGAAATTAATCACAAGCCATTACGTTTAATTTTCATGAAAATTAAATTCATTTTTAAAACTGATTTTTCCATTACAATTTAGAAACAGATGAGCGTAAAAACATACAAACATTATGAAATTATAATTTAAAAACATACTTTAAATTGGTTCGGGCACATTTTCGGCATATTGACCTTCAATATTACCAGCAGGTTCATAACTAACAACAGCCATTGTTTGATCAGCGCTTAAAAAAAGTATTTTAAAAAAAGAATATTAAATACGGAATGTTATCGATTGCGTGTATTGAAAACCTTTCATTTAATGCCACTCCCATGAATTTCGTTGACTTCCAAACAAGCTGTGTAAAGTGTCGGGTTTCCCACATGTATTGTGGATGTTTAAAATCATATTTATCGATTTCGTTGTACCAATCATCAACGATATCTTCAGCTGCTGGTGTAGTTTTTAGACAATAAATACTGAGAACGTAGCTTGGCACACCCAGAAAGGTGTTATTTTGATTGAGACGCTTGTAGTGATAAAAGAAGAAGAAAAATGTTTAAATTCCTCGAAAAAAACTAAAGTGTTGGCGACTGTAATCAAATGTACCAATGGGAAGTCATTAGTAAAATTTTATGTGTATAACAAGTTATCGATAAATTGGTAGAAAGTAGTTTATCGATAAATTTGTGAAAAGAAGTCTTCAGTGAGTAATGTTTCTAAAAGTCGCCATAGCCTAAGTAGTGATAGTGCGTAGGTTAATTACATGAGAGCCCGCGGTTCAACTCCTAGTTCAGTCATATCAAACAAAATAAATTTTGGAAAACGTTTCTTTTGGCGACTGCTGAAGGGAAGAGGTCTTTTGTCAAAAACTCTGGGAGTCGAAAATTACAATTAAACTGTAGGTTCCGTCACTCATGGATGAAATTAACGTAAACAAAATGGGTGCTAAGAAAAGCTAGGTTATAATCCCGACTGAAGGGTTGTAATAACGACTTATATCAGTATGTCAGTAAGAGTAGTGCTTGCTATTTATGGTTCAAGCCAGCGAAATGTGTATTTCCTGCTGATTGTGATATGCTGTGTTTGTGACATGTGACATGCTATGCATTCAACTTACATTTGCACACCTTCTGGCGTACATCATAAGTTCGTGACTTAATTTCAAATCGGAGCAACCATGTCTTGAACGATAGACATTGTGAGATCTCAACATATGGACAGTAAAAATATCCACATGATGCGGTGGTAGATGCTTGCTATACAATAGAGCAAGTTTAGAAGTCATTAAAGAAATTCTTGAGCTGCTAGAGTTATCCGTAGTGCCCACAGGTAAAACATTTTCTATAAAATCTGCTGGATTATTTCCTTTTGGACGATAATTACACACCACATACGAGGATTGGCCACTAAATGAAAATGTAAAAAAAATTTTCTTCTTATTTTATTGAGAAAAACAAATGAATCTTACACCTTTGCCACGCCCACACCCAATAGTTCAGAACTCTTCCATATGACTTGAGTGAAACTGTGTGTTGATGCATTTACATTGTTCGTTTGAAAATTATAATGTCGTATGCCGCTGTACCAAAATTCTACAGGTTCTCGGCCACTTAGGACCTGATCCGGGGTAAAGAATATATTTTCGCCGAAACGATTATTTTTTCTGAATACGATTTCCTTTTGTGTGGCTAAATGCTTTAAAATTTAGAATCTTTTTGTTTGTAAAACTTTCTTTTTTTTTTATTGTTGTTTTATTGTATAAAATTTGGAATGTGGGGAGAGGGGGGGGGGAGAAGTTTGTTTTAAACGTATGAATTTGATGATGATGTTGTTGTAGTTGTTTTAGTGTGTAGTTGACGATTATAATTAATTTGGGTGGTGGTGGTGGTACATACTTGGGCCCAATCATTGGCAAGGAAATTTAAATTCGTATTCAATGTCAATGGCGGTGAACCGTGCATGGCACGATAGCTATTGTGGCTATCCAGACAAACTTCTTCAAACGATGATTTAACCAATTCTTTATCTTTTTCTTTTCTTGTTGTTCTCCTAAATGTTTCCAGGCTTTTGCGTTTTCCAATGGGCGCTAAGACTTGTTCTTGGTATTGATCCATTACATTGCCAGCCGGTGAGTAATTGCACACCACAAATGTTATACCGTCACTGGGAAAAATTAATAAAAAAAAAAAAGAAAATCAAAAATTATTTCCTTTATTTAATGGGAAAAAAACTTACACTTTTGTTAAGCCCACACCCAACTCTTGTGTATCCTTCCAAACCAGCTGGGTAAAATGGCCTGTATTCGAACTAAAGCCCGGCTTAGAATATTTGTAATGTTTTACTTCATTATACCAGCTCTGTACGCATTGCTCTGCAGTCGGATCAAAATTCGAGGCATAGTAAATATTCTCTCCATATTCATTATCGGGTCGATGTGATATCGAATTGCTTCTAGCCAAGTGCTATAAATTTAAGAAAAAGTTTTCAAAATTGCTATCCATTTATACCGTAGTACAGTATGCCATACCTGAGACCACTGATCAGCCAGATTACACAATTGCCGATTTAATTTCAATGATGGTACACCATGTATGGCTCTGTAGTAATTATGTTTATCCAAGCACTCCAATTCAAATCTTGTCCACAGTTTTAAATCGTTGGCTTCAAAACTTGCTGGATCTATGGCCATATCCATTCTGCTCTCTGCTATGTCTTTTTTCCAATCTAGAAATTTACGTTTCGTTTTCATTCTTTCAATGATTTTTACAAGTTTTTCTTCTATCCTATCCGGTACACAGTCCAAAAAATTGCCCACTATATTGCCGGGTGGATCGTAATTGCAAACAACCCAAGTGCGATCACCTCTTAAGAAATTAAAATGAAAAAAAAAAAAGAAATTTTAAAAATTAATTTATTTTCCATAAATTTTCTTTGTTTTTATCAAAGACTTACTTAGTAGCCACACCCACGCCCAGTTCTTTGGTAGTCTTCCATACCACTTGTGAAAAGTGTCCCGTGTTTGGTGAAAAACCCGGTCTATTGAAATTATAATTTTGCACCTCCTCATACCAGCTTTGAACAGCCAATACATGGGTTTTCTTTCCAATGCCTGTACTCATGTATAGATTTTCACCATATTTGTTGTTTTTACGGTGTTGCAATGTATTGGTGTTTGCCAAATGCTGTAAAATAGAAGAGAGAGAATAGAGTTTCTTATCAGTAGTATTCAATTCAATAATCTGGTATTTGTTTTGTTTTATAGCTTCTTGAATAACAAAGTCACACAACAGAAATACGATTACATGATGAGTCATATTATGGACAGACACACGGCACATAGATTATGACAGTAAAATAAACCATTTTGTATTTAAAAAAAAACCAATTCGAGATAAGAAACTTACTTACTTAGTCGGGATTACAACCTAGCTTCGGACATCACTAATGTTGTGTGTGTTTATTTGATCCATGAGTTCAGGGCGCTACAGTACAATGTCGACTCCGAACAATTGATTTCTCAGAGTTATTGTCAAAGAGTTACTGAGGAGGCCCTATTACTAGACTATGGCAAATTGGGCGATTGGAAATTACCGATCCTAAATACAGTGGGTAATAAAACTTACTCATGAAGAAACTCATGGTAAAAAAATTTGAAAGTTTAAGTCATGATTGTAGAGCATAATGACAGTTGCGGTAGTCTAGTAGGTACTGTGTTGTGCGGTAGTCTGGTAGGTACTGTGTTGACTTAAGGCTACGGTTCAAACACCAGCTCGGTATTAAAACGAAATTTGAAAAAATATTTTTTGGGTTGTCTTTTCTTAACATAAGTGGTATGAGAAGCTCGGCCGTAATCCTGATTTAAGGGTTGTAATGATCAATTATGTATGTTATGAAGAGAATAATGATGCTGGTTATTAAGGGAGAACATCTAACTAATGAAACCCTTTAAATGTGACTGCCTAACTTTTGTTCGCATGATTTTCCATATTTTACGGATAATACTTTACTAGAAACTATTCATGTGAGAGGAATGAAATGGAATTGGAACATTTACGATGCAGATCTCCTATGAATTTCCATGGTTGATAACTGCCAATGAAAGACCACACATGTCGATATTGTTTTGCCTAACGTTTCGTAAACTTGTTTAAAAGATTTTATGAATTCAAGTATTTCTTTCAGGGTGTAAAAACTAGAAGCTGTGAAATACAATTGAAATTATTCTGAGAATACGAACTGCATTTGCATTTCACAAATGTAATACCAACTGGGGAATGATTTTACTTACTTTAGCCCATTCGGATGCCAGGTTATTTAACTGTTTGTTTAATACCAATGGACCACAACTATGCTTAGCACGATATTCATTGTGAGCCGCTAAAACTTCCTCTTGCAATTCTTTGATGCTTTTTGCTGCGACATTGTCAGCATCTTCGGGGGGTACAAGTTCTGGTACTGTAATCGGTGGAGCGACAATTTTTTGTGGAATGCTATGCAATGCATTGCGTGTTCTGGGTCGTTGACGAAAATCATCATTGTCATCATTGTCTTTACATTTGAAACATGAAAAAAACATGATTTTAATTTGTCACACACCTACACACATACAAGTTTATATGTACAAGCACATTTACATGCACTCGTAATTTCTAAATCAATTGAATTTAATTTTCGTTTTATTTAAATTTGGCACGTTCTATTTGGTTTTTCAAAATGAAATGGAATTAATCAAATAGAATTTGTTTTAATTTTTATTTTTATTTTTTTTATTTTTATTTTTTTTTTTATATTTTTGGTTCTCGATTTTGTTTACTTTTATTTCGAAATTATTTCCGTTTTCGAGTGTTAGGGTTTCGATTTCAATTCTTTTTTTTTTTTGAATTTTTTTCTCTCTTGATGGCACACTAGTGTTGTTGGTTGTACTATTTCGTTTGAAATTTAATTTATAACTACCGTTGAAGTGTCTTGTAACTTTCAGTTTCGTTCAGTTCCGTTCAGTTCAGTTCAGTTCCACTGCAAACATAACAAACACACGAACACTTCAAATATCACAAACAGAGTCAGTCAGCCGGCCGCACTTTAAATCCCCTTTATTTTGTTCTTATTTTTTTCATTGTTTTTGTTGTTGTTTTTTTATTTTATTTTATTTTATTTTTATTAATCATTTGTTTCCCTCTACTGCTGATAAGAAATTATTGTTGTTTTTGTATGTGTATACATGCATACGTATGTATGTACACACAAAACAGTTCTTATAGTCTTTAAAACTCTATGCAGTGGCTGGTAATATCGTTTGATGCTGTCACAGGCAAACGATTATTATGTGGTTGGGGAAAAAAATTCTTTCTGGAAGAGAAATTTGAACTGTAATATTAACTGTGAAGGTCATGTGGTTGTTGTTTTCTTTGTTTTGCTCTAGTCTAGTGGCCATAGACAGTTTCTTTAAGATTGTTTTGCACTCGACAGACACATTTGGGGGTTAAATTTGTAATCCTTAGCCAATACATCTCCCTTAACTATTGTGTCTTCTGCCCTTGACTAGTAAGAGTAATAAAAAACTTTCCCTATCACAACCCATTTTTTAGATTGAAAGCATTGCCAGAGCTTAATAATCAACTTCCCATTGAGATAGTACATGAAGTTTTTCAGTTGGCTACACTACCTCGTTCCATTGTAAGGCCTTCAAAGTGCTTTTCATATCTTCTTTTCTGTAAAAAATTATGAAGATGGCAGCAACTTATGCCAAATTGACTTCCATTATAAACAATTACAACAAAAGCTGCCTGGCAATAATGGCCGAAACGAACGTGTCTGAATGTTTTATTATTTTTTTGTTTGCATCTTGAAATGAAAAACTTTTTTTTATTGCAACGCATTGAAAGAGCAGTGAACTTACGCACCATTATGGTGTCTGTTTATGACATAATTTTCGTGGATTTTTCTTTCATAAAAACACAAAGAAATACCAATGATTACACCCTATAATATTCAATTATTTTCATCAAAATCTGTGTGTCAACTGTAGCTTCTCTTCTCTCTCTGATTATATTTCATTGATTCCGTTCAGTTGTTCATAAGCTGACTAGATACTAGACAGTTGGAGTATAAAACTGAAATGGGTTCTGAGATATTATGAAATAAGATAGCAGATGATGCAGCTTATCGAGCTGTCTGAAGATCGCCCACTAAATACTTCTTTGGGCAGATCAAGATTAAACAAAATAGGAGAAATTGTAGAATCTACGTGCAAGTAGAATTGCACCTTAACTTAATGAAGTGGATCTTGAACCTGAGAGTATCTTAGGACCTTGATAAAATTTTTAAGTCAATATTGTGCGTTTTGTGGACAGATAGCGGACGTGTTATGAGTAGATAGAATAGAGGAGACTGCAGAATCACAACCTCTCAATCACAATCGTCAATCTCAGGCTTGACGGTTAAAGCACAGAATGGATATTAAAACCTGAGTACGTAGTTTCTGGGGAATTGATTAAATTTCTAACTAGGCTCTGTGCTCTATGGAACAGACTCAGTGTATTGGGAACTTGGTGTCCCAGTCTTCTGAAGAGCGGTCGATGAAGTACGGCAGGTTTTGGCTGTCAATCACATCTGCCTTGGTATTCAAAGGTGCAGACAGAGGGTGTGTTTTCTTTGTTTTTTTTTAATGGCCAGAAAGAGTAATCACCTATTAGAACTTCTGAAATTCAAGAAATTCAGAGAATTGAGAATAGAAATAGGTCCAGGGTCCTATGACTTTTCATAGTCTTTCTATTTTTACATCCTCTTCTTTCTAGTTCTTCGGTTTGCCTGTTACACTGTTCTAGCCTCTGGATTGAGGTTAATTTCTCACCTACCCTACCCTCGTAGCACAGAAAACTAACAAGTAATATACTCGGTTGAGGAAGCAGGTGCCATTATATCATTCAAAAATTTTTAATTGCTCTCATAAAAGGGAATATGCAGCCCAGAAGAATCACAGTGGACTGGAGAATCTGTTGTTAAAAGAAATCATTGGAAGGAGTGCATATTGTCCAACTACAAAGACATGTAACACACTGTTTTATCGGCATCTATGTCAGTAATAGGAATTTAACACTCTTCTCGCTGGTGTAGATCAATCGATAGTCGCTTCCAGTCCACTGGATAACTTTTTCTCCATACAGTTATTTACGTTGCTATTTTCTCTTTGTTTTTTTTTTGTTTGTTTGTTTATTATTCATCATACATATATTTGCATTGGCTCTCTGCGGCTGGTAATTTAAGGCACTTTTTTTTTTAGAAATAAAAAAATTTATTTTCATTTTGAGTACTTTTTAACAAAAAAAATTTTTTTTCCAATTTTTTTCGTCTAGAATTTTAAGCAATAAAAACAAATGTACGCACACCAGCTGATCGACACACAAGTATACAAAAATAAAAATGAAAACAAAAATAAAAAGCAAAAAATAAAAAAACATAAACAAAAACAAAAACAATAATTTTAATAAATAAAACAATTTCAATTGTCATTATTATTATTATTTAAGCGTAACCTACAACAACAACAACAAAGAAAAAAAAAAGAAAAACAAAAACAATTCCTACAAATTCTATGCAGCAATAATTGAATGAAAATTTAACAACAATGACAACAACAACAACAACAACAACAAAAGAAAAAGAAGAAGTATAAAAAGAAATACAATTTTGCGACAACCAAAATGTTTATAGCTTTACAACAATAACAAAAGCTACAACAACAATAATAAGAAGAAAAGTAAAATACAATTATGGAAAACAAAAAAAAAAACCAACAATTATGGCGGTCAAGGTCGAACATATAGAAGCCTACAGCAATTGTTGTATTGTACAGTAATACCGTAATAATTGTATATGATAATTTGTCAAAAAAAACACACACAAGTAAATATACAAATAAAAGATAACCAAATCCGACTGTATTGGTGCACTACATTATGAGGAATAATTTGGAGGTTATGTAAGGTTAAATGCATGTATCGGAAAGTGAATTGATATCGAAGCTTTATTTGAGTTCCATGGGTGTGAAAGAATGTGTTCTGATTATGCAATGAAAACATATGATAATTTTAATAGAAATCTTCTTTATTTGCGATAATTAATGATAATTGCAGAATTTAAAATCGATTAGTGTGACTAGTGTTGTCCGAAAAAGCATCATTGAAAGCCTGTTGTTCTATTACAAAATCAGCATATCTATAGTATTGTAAGTGATGAATAGAAATCTCTTTTTAAATCGAAACAATAGTGGAAAGTGTGGGATGGTATACGATGCATGCGAACACGGTAAAGTGATCAACACGGCAACCACCAGAACGATCCTTGTTCTGCTGTGATCAAGTCGACAGTAGCAAGTGTAGATTTCACGAACTCAATAACCATTTGACTACCATTAAGACATAGATTAGATGCTCCTCTCACCAGGATTTAATAGGGAAACCTTCCACAATCCTAGAAAACATAAAAAAATAGCACAGGGGATGTGAATGCAATCGTCTTAAGGATCACATAATTTCTCGCTTGTATGGTGAATATCGTACACATGTTTACATGTTACGGACGCGTTTTTTTTAGAAAATCTTGAAGATCTATGATAACAAGTTTCCTACTAGTTTATCTATCTAAACATTAGTCAATACGATTGAAAAATAAAGGCTGTGTTAATAATCAAGAAGAACGCAAATAAAATCTTGAAAGTTCAAATAGGAAGAAATAATTACTCTACAGTAGTTATTAAATACCCGTTGACCAGCTTGTCGGTCGCCGTAGTCTAGTAGGTAGTGTGTTGGCTTATTAGACGAAAAGCCAGGGTTCGAATCCCCGGTCAGTCATCAAAAACGAAATATGAAAAAATATTTCTTCGGCGACTTCCTCTCAGCAGATTTCTGGCAGGAAATCTGAGAGTAAATAAAATTGCCATGAAAATTTTCTCAGAAAAATCTGTCGTTCGGAGTCGATATTAAACAGTAGGTCCCGCCACTCATGTATAAAATTAACACACACAACATAAGTGGTGTGAGAAGCTAGGTCGTAATCCAGACTGAAGGGTTGTAATGGCCAATTATGTATTATGTATGACCAGCTTGTCTAGAACAAAACGAAAAAAAAAAACGTGAAACATGAAAGACTGGAGCTGTTCAAAGGTGTTCAAAATGAAGTCCAGATGCAAAAGGAGCTTAGTTGCCCCTCTAAGCTGGTGAACTTAGTCGAATCCTTGTGCGTTGGCCTGCACAAAAATGTTAATTCGGTATTTCCAATTGATACATTTCTAAATGGAACATAAAATGGAAGTATTTGTTTCTTATAAGGCTACAAAAAAACCCAACAGGTTCCACAATGATGCAGAAAACGATTATCTATTGGCGTTAAAAGCCCACATCAAAATCCCCACATACCTTCCCTATCTTGTAGAGCAATAGGGCTCACATACACTTTCAATTGTTTTCTATCTTGTAGATAAACGCATGACTACATGGGGAAATGAATAAATGAATGAACGACTGAATGACTGATCCAATGAATTTTTAACGGAATAGCCAAATGATTCACTTCAAGTTTACATTTGTTTTTCTTATACGTTTTCTCTTTGTGTGTGTGATTTTCTTTTTTTGTTTTTGTTGTAGCGATAAAACCGTTTTTATGATTTTTTGTTTGCCTCATTTATCACTTGTATGTGGTTGGTGGGTCTACCCTGGCCTCTATAATTGTTTATGCTGTTGTTGCTATTGTTGTTGTTGTTATTGTACAACTTGAAACGTGACCGAAATAGTCAAATAAAACAAATATTTCTAAAGAAACAATAAATTCAAGTACAAGTGTTAATAACATAGGACAGAAGAAATATGGAATGGGTGGGGATGGGAGATGTACAAACTCTGTTTTGGAAAGTTATCTAGGAAGGGAAGTTTATTAATGAAATTCTTTCATCGTGATTTTATAATTTCTTTTCAATATTTTTATGTTTGTGTAATAAATTTAATTATTTTTATAATAGCCCACAATAAATAATCTATTACGGCATAAGTTGTTATCAATAAGTGGTTTTTATGGCACGGGGGAATTCTTGAAATACCGGAAACTGGCAATTTCGTGTCATTTTTGAGAAATTTAATAAAAATCCGACTGGTGACGGTGCACAAATCTAAGATATGAGATTTTAAAGGCAATAGAATGGAAGTAACCAATTAAGAGGCCAGTTTTAAGCCCGCTTTTAAACAAAGCGAGACAAAGCTTAATTTGATTGGAAGGTTTTGAAGCATCCACAATATGGTCTGAACATTTTGCTAGATGAGTGCAGTATTTTCCAGATAATTTGTTTGGATATGGAAAATTTTATGAGATAAATCCTGGCTTAACAATTTAATTGCTACATTCCAAGCCTTTGGACAAATAAAAAAAACTTTAACAATCGGCGAAAATATTTCTCAACGCAGTCATATTTAAACTTTAAAATTGAGTCATAAATTGTCCAATTAATGCCACAACAGTTGCAATTACAGTGAATTTTAAACAATGGTTTCAATTTCATTGCTTTCCACCTCAAACAATACAATTTTTTCTTTTGAAATAGAATCTAAAGGGTTCGCAACTGTTTTTAGATGTCAATCGTCATTAAAAATATATTCCATTACACATGGCACTGTTTCTGTATCAAAGACATGAGGTAGTGAATTGTAGTGAATTCTGTATTCCTATTTAGTTATACCGACAATACAGTCAGATGGTATGATATGTTATGAGTTTTTCTTCTTATAAGCCGGGATTTTATTTTATAGTTTTGATTAGGCTCCAATTTCTTTTAGCTCAGTATTCATTGGCGACAAATATTAAATGCGAATTTGGTTAAAAAATTTTCTTTTCATATAAATATGGGTTCGTTTAGTTCCTTTGATTTGCACTATTTACTGCTACTACTGCTACTACTGCTACTACTGCTACTACTGCTACTACTGCTACACTGACTACTAACTGCTATACTGCTACTACCTGCTATACTGCTTACTACTACTACTACTACTACTACTACTACTACTACTACTGCTACTACTACTACTACTACTACTACCAATACAACTAATACCACTCTACTACTAATACTACTACTACTGCTGCCACTAATACTGCTACTGCTACTACGATACTACTACTGCTACTGCTACTAATATTGCTATTACTGCTACCACTGCTATTACTAATACTGTTACTACTAATACTACTGCTATTACTGCTACTATTGCTGCTACTAATACTGCTATTACTGCTACCACTGTTGCTACAAAAACTGTTATTACTAATACTACTGCTACTACTGCTAACACTGCTACTACTAATACAGCTTCTGTTATTACTATACTACTACTGCTACTGCTATTAATACTTCAACTGTTATACTATTACTTTATTACTGTACTACTACTACTACTACTACTACTACTACTACTACTACTGCTACTACTACTACTACTACTACTGCTACTACAGCTACTACTACTGCTAATACTACTGCTACTACTATACATTGACCAAAAAAATGAAAATTAGCAGCATACCTAAATCAGTGTAGGTTGCAATAATGTCGTTCTTGCTATTGTATTTGGTGCTGGTTTACTGAAACCACAAATTCTTTACTCAACAACAATAGAACTCACATAGTCATCATACACTATACCTTCATGGTAAGTTTGCTTAACATATAAAAACAACAACGATAACAACAACAATAAACAGTTACACACAAACGAAAACTTAAATAAAAGAGAGAACATCATAAACAATGAATGCACGATGCATTCCAGCGGAAATTACCTTAGAAATGCTGAAAAAAAGGAAGCATCACGATGAACAATGAATGCAAACAACAATAGTCACGGCAGCAACTACTGCAACACCAATAACAACAGCATTAAGGTTGCAATTTAAAACAACAATACAAAGGTTGGTCGGTAAATAGTAAATGGTAAACCAAGGAAATTTTCTCTTTTTCGCCCTTTTACTTTTTCTGTAGGACTTTCTCTCTCTCACTCTCTCGCCCTCGTTACAAAATCTTTTGTATTTGACACACACAAAAACAGCCTCAAATAAATGAAAATAAATTATTAACCAGGCGAGAATAAATAATACGAATAACAACAGCCACCGTTATAGAGAGCAACACAATTCTCTGTATTTTCATGCCTCTTTGCTCTCTGCCATCAGCATCTCCGTTACAATAACTTTAATTTTTTGCTTTTTTTTGTACGCAGAAAAATAACAATAGAACTGCATTATTATTGTTATTATTATAGTTGTTGTTATTGTTGTTGTAGTATGTAAATAGAGTGTAAATTACAATGTTTAAGGCGTAAAATTTGTTGTAATTGTTGCTACTGCGTTTAAAGGTGTTATAATTAATTTTTAAAATGAGACAATGGCAATGTAACTGTTTTTTTTAATGTTATTATTGTTGCTGTTGTTGTTATTAATATTTACTGCGTGTTAACACATTATGAGTTTGTGTAAGTGCACAACAAAGGACGTATGATTGACATGAAATTTTAATTCAAATTCAAATTAATCATACACCCGGTTGAAAAGGGTTGCTTGCGTCAATCAATGTGAAATCCCTTTTAATTATTAGAATTTTATTTATTCAATCATTTCCCGTTTTATTAAAAAAATTTTATTTTAATTTTCGAGAGCATTGAGGTAAATTAAAGATCCTTATTAGTTGTTAATTAAAAAGAAAGCGTGAAAGAGTGTCAAAATAAACTTTGGATTTGTAAATGATATTCCTGGAATTTTAAATACTTTTAAAAATTATTTCGTTTGACTTACAAAAGCTAAGGGCAGCTATTAAGGATAATATTTGTCTTATTTATTACATTATAATGCTTGCAATTATCCTTTTATAAAACCATGATGTGTAGTACAAAAGTTTCCTATTCAGCTTAGTTGTTATAACGAAAGTTGTATGTGCAAATTTTTTCATGCACACTCCTTATATTTGAAATCTTTTTTTTTAATTTAATTTTTCCTTTGTTTATAATAAGACATGCCATAAACAAAACAAAAGGAATGTTTTATTTAAAATATTTACACTCTTTGGCTATAAACGCTTGAATGTAAGTGAATAAAGAAGGAAAATTTTTTAAAATTTTCTTTTTTCTTAAAACAATGTCTACATATTTGCAAAATTGTTTACGAAAGCATTTTATGCCTTAAAGCAGACAAGATTTTTGTTTATAAAAATATTTTTCTTTTTCTCTTTTTTTTTTTTATTGTAGTTTTCATTACCGATTCTTGTGTACCTTCTTTCCATGTTGTATAGTGTTTGGCATTCAGAATATTTGTCATATTTTATAGGAGAAGATTTTGTTATTGTATTTCTCTAAACATTTCTAACAGTATTAGCAATAAAGGGGAGCATATTTTGAAATTTTTTTATTTGAATATTTAAGCTTAGAAATTTCAATTTTTAAATTAAAATCCTCTTTTGCCTTTTTAATTTTTTTAAAATTAAATATTTCAAGTGTTGGTGGTGGTGTTTGTTGTTTTTACAAACTGTGTGTTTAGTTTAATTTTAGAAAATCAAATCCAAAGCAAAAACCACAATATAAAATTCTTGAAATATTTTTACTTCGTCATATCAATTCCAGCCATACAACAGGCATATTGCAGTACAACCCATGGCAGTGTGAAGTTTTTTTTTTTTTTTGCTTGAAACACAACAAAAATTTAGGATTTTTAACACAATATCATAATAAATGCGGTTGAATGTTTTTGATAATAAAGAAATAAAAAAAATAAATAAAACTTATGAATGTTTTCTATACAGTGGCAAGCATAACAAGTTGTATGGAGCACTAAGTTTAAAAAAAATTCATTCGAAAGTTAATCATCGAACCTATTATGTTTGGAAACAGTCTAAGAGCAATAATAATACAGTCCGTAAAGATCTTCTGCATAGCCTTAAATAGTTAGCTGTATAAAGTACTTCCTTAAACATGATAACATAGAGTGGCATCCTTGTTAAGTTCAAGCAGTGCCTAAAGAGTACACATAGCGGCTCGTTGTAATGCCACAAGAGAAGCCAGGGATGAATAATATAGCATTCTCTTCTTCCTCAATCGTTCTAAAAGCTCGTCTAGTAAGCCAATACCCTAATTACTAGACAGATTAATGTGCCATTTGAATATTAAAAACCATTTAATATCGCATCATTTAATGTGCCAACTTTCATATACAAAATGTATACAACTTCTGTCAAAATATTCTACCCCCTCCCACTCCGTCACTCTAAGTTAACTAAGCTTTTGACTTTTTCAATTAAATTTTTTGTGGAATATTAATCGAAATACAAATTATTTAAACATTGAAAATAAAAATCATATTAAATTTTACATTAAATTAAGCAGCAAATACGAATACATTTTTCAAACATTAAAACATTAATTTACACACTCTTTATTTGTATTTTTTTTTTTGCCTAACAAACGTTATTTGTAAGAGTACAATACAAAACGGTAGGGGATAGAACAGTGCAATGAATGAAATGAACGCTGAAGGGGAAAATGCGGCCTTATTATTACGCATGAATAGCAATGAACATGAGAATAAATGTAAGCATACAGCTATACACTCAGTCAGTCAGTTGAGTTTTATTCATCATCGTTCAACATTCATCACTCACTTGTCATTTTAAAATCCATCACCATCATCCAACACCCAATGCCGCCATCATCAACATCATCATTATCATGATCACCGCCATTTTATATGCCATTTTACCAGCATCACGCCAAAGTAGTGGTCGTTATTACTGACTGACAGACTGACTGTCTGTCTATACAAATTCAACATCAACTTGTGAAAATATTATCATCGACTCGGTTGTCATTATAAAATTGTTAATACCTTATAGGCATTGTATCGAGAGCGTTATGGTGAAGGGGGAATGGAGACCGACAATATTACGCATATTGAATATAACGGAAATACAATTTACACACATATATACATACACACACACATATTATACCACCATTATCACATTACATTACATTTTGTAAAAAAAAACAACTGAGTGTTGTTATTATTGCTATAGCAACACCAATACTAACGCACTTACTCGCTTCCTGTCTAAATACATGTCAGCACTTTTAAAATACGAGTGTATATATGCGTGTGTAAACGCTGTGCAGCATCATTAGCGCGGTATACCATTAGAATGTGTGTATGCAAGTGTGTTAAAACATTCGTTTTATAACTGAAAAATGCCTGTGCTGACTGACATAAATATTGGCATTTATTGTGTGTCTGTGTATGTGTGTATGAGCATGGTTATATAAAGAAAAATCCCGTTAGAAAAAATTATCATCGCCTTCTAACTGAATTTACGAGGCATAATATTTAGTAACAATCAACAAATCCGCATTAATGTACCAACAACAACAGCAACACCGACAACAGCGAAGGAAAAATGCGAATCGATTGGAATGAACATATCACAGAGAAAAATACCAGGAGGAAATGTGTAAAATACGAAATGAAATGAACAACAAAAAAGTTTGTAAAATAAAATTCTTTTCCAACGGATACGTTTGTTTGTTTGTTTACTTGTTTGGATTCAGTTCATGCTGAAGAACATAAGGAAGTTGTTTTGGTGATGCTAATTCCGTTGTCTTTTACATTAGAATTTAATAAAGTTCTATAGGCTTGTGGTACAATCTATGTATATATGTGGTCTAAAACAAACTAAACGAAAATAAGCAAACAAAATATAAAGACAACAACAAAATACACATATTGCACGGTATTTATAATTATACAAACAGCTAGGCAAGTTTAAGTCCTAGAATATACGAGAGAAGGGAATTAAACGGAGATTTAAAATCCAACAACAAAACTTAAACATAATCAGAGAAGAAAGAAATATAAATAGAGCTCAGAACGATGCTTCCAATCAATCGTAACTTCTAAGTCAATGACGTTTATAGTCTTCTGGGTACATACGCTTGACCAGTTGGCAATGATGTTGTAGCTTCAGTAGTTACATCACTGGATTTCTACTTACAACTCATCTGGCAAATAGATGAGCGACATTTCACTTTCCATTCGACTGTGACTATCCCAACCAAACAGCTCCTCTAATGTACATATGTAATGTACGACACACCGGGCACTAAAACCCACAATACATATGTGCCTGTCAAAATAAAAGGAAAAAATTATTGATTAAAACAAGCGTAGAAATATCTACGCTACAACTACAGATAGGCTCGCAAGTAAATTTATTCACACATTATGTGACAGTCAAATAAAAGCGAAAACAAAAAACAACACAACGATAAATGATATCAATCACTGCGTAAATCCTTAATGATGTTTAGTTTGCACACACACATAGTCATACGTACAAACAGACAGCTATTCACTGAAATTTATATGCCATTCAAAATCATTTAATAACACACACACAAATACACACATATACAGACATATATCGACATAGCCATGGTACATATTGAATATGTGTTTTGACAACCGCAACATACTGATTCAGGTTTACCCTCAAATTTTCTAAAAATATTTACAAAAGTAGGCACACACATACATACAAATGAATGCTAATTGTATGGGCATCAACACCAACACATACATATAACATATCATATGCTAAACATTGAATACGTACTTATAATTAATATATGGCACTCTCTCTCTCGCTCGCTCTTGCTGTCTTCCTTTTTTCGCCATTTTACAAATTATATTGTTTTGTGCTTATTTATGCATGTGTGTGAGTGTGTGTGTGTATGTATGTGAGTTTAGGGGAGGTAATAAGAGTAAGCAAATGAGCGTGGCTGTTTTTTGTTTTTTTTTGTTTTGATTTCATTAGTTGTGATGTATAAAGCAATACGAAAAAACAAAACCTGGGTAATTAGATGTCATGAGATTTTTTTACCGTTGTTTTCGTTTTAATTTCATTACAAAATAGAAAATGAAATGCTAAAACCGGAAATGAAAATAAGGGAAATGGTCATTAGAATACAGATATTTGAAGCCAAAAAAAAATCAACTTTTTTCCTATGGAAACATAAAACGAGTAACAGTTTTTTGTTGTTATTTTGTATGTATGAATAGTAATGAGTGATAATAGTAATTAGGGAAATAATTTTTGTTTTTGTTTGTAATAGTTTGGATGTAAAATTTCATCGATTGTACTAGAAAGCCTTACTAACGACTGGTAACAATCAATGTAGACTTTCATTAATGTAGGATCATGAAGGTCTGTTGATAAATAATAAAACTTAGGAGTACAGGGGTATGCAATAAAAGGCAAAGTATGAATCCAGTGTCATCAACAAGAGGAATCTGTTCCTGCGATGATGCTAAAAGTTGCATTTTGTAAAGCCGGTTAATGAGCTTTACATGTATCTGTACAGACATTACGAATATTGTAGCGACTCCCTCCTCGGACACTATCCTTTATAGAGCATCTATAAAACTGTATTATAACTGTTCTCCTGGACCACTGCCATATTGGAAGGCATGTTGATGGACTTGGCATTTGCTTACCTTCTAATACCTTATGCTAGAGCTATGGATCTGTCTTTTACCTCATGTGTCATGTCATGTTTCTAATATTTTGCCGATTTTGCCTGAACTCGCAAAGCTTGTTGAGTGGCGGGATTTTTCCGAAAAAAATCTCTTGATATACTTGGTCAGACAACCTGCGATTAATTTCCCAACGACTGTATGTTCAATGCCCGTTCTTATTTATGAATGTCAAGGATTTCTTAGAGAAATTTCAAATTATTCAAAGGTAACTTTTACATCTGTTGCAGGACATAGGAACATCGTTGGATATTGAATTGTTGATGAACTGGATAGGGCCGTCTGGCAATCTCTGCAATCTCCGCCATGTTACAATCGTTTAACGAGTCGTTTTACAGAGAAGCTCAATCTCTTTGGTGGCAGAAGGGTATAAACAATACTGCCTGACTCTGCTGAACTTGCATGGAAGAAAGAGGGCTGACTTACTTCTGCTTCTGAGACGCATTACCCCCAATCGCACAATGATGATTGTTACGGGCCAGTATAGTCTTGTTAGGCATGCCAAAAGACTTAGCATTCCCATAAATAACTTCTGGGGAGGAGGTGGAGGACAGTGTCCTGTTCTTTTCGTAACCTTTCAGTTTCTAAACTGAGTTCTCTAATATAAAGATTGCTGAAAAGAAAGATTTAATTTGGACTCGGAAGAGATTCTTCTGAAGAATGTTTGATTCCCCGGATGGAAACCACTGCCTGGCCGAACTTAACTTGAGCTTGTATGAACTTTACAAAGTAGGGATTAATTTATTATTATTTATTTTGGAGATGGGATGATTTCCAATAGCTTTCCGTGTTTGGTATTTATTTGAGATGATATAAGCGATCGAATCCTTAGCTTAGTTGGAAGCTAAACCTTAAAAAAGAGAGTTCACCACCTACCACCAGCTGAATATTAAAAATTGTTTTCGTTTTTATCTTATAGCCTACTGGACGTATGAGTTATATTAACTCGAATATTAAACATCAATCATACGCCTTGTATTATGAAATCACTGCAGGTGTTTTAAAATTATTATGAATTCCTAATGGTTGCCATAATTTGTACTGCAACACTTGAGAAATCTAAAGAGAAATCCTTGTTAAATCTATGAGAAGACTAACACAATTTGTCAATAAACCAAATTGCATAAAATCAAAACTATTTTAACAACTCTTTGCTGTTATTAAACAACCGAAAAAACAAACAAACTGAAAAAAAAATAAAACAAAACTCATCATAAATAAAGAAGAAAACTATGAAATAACTTTTGAGCCCAAAACTTCAATGGCATAGTCAAATATGTACGAGGCTAAACAACCTAAACTACATGAGCCAAAAAAAAAAAAAAAAAAAAAAGGGCGAATAACAAGAAGAATGTTTATTATAATGCGAACGAACAACTTGAGCATAAATTTGTGCAACATTAAAAAGAAAGTTTGCAGACAACAAAATTATGTTTTTCGCAAGCTCTGCTACTAATTTCTTGCTTCTATTAAATTTTGCGTTTGCATGGCATTGCGTTGGCGTAACATAAAATGGAAAATGGAAAAAGGAAAATAAAGTGGAGAGAAAAGAGTACTTAAATAAACATAAACTTAATATTGGCGCATACTTACGAGTTGAAAGTTTTGCATTGGCTCCATGGCACCATGCCTAGCTGGCTGGCTGACTGGCTGGCTGGCTGGCTGCATGGCTGCTTGACTGCAATTGTTTTGGTTCATATGCCAAAATCTTGGTAACACACAACACAATACAGCTCTGCACTGTATTGCATACGGCAATACAATCAACCAACGCCAATGCAATCAACCTTTCCTAAACGAGTCAGTCATTCACTCACGCTTTCTTCTCTCTCCTCTCTCTCTCTCCTCTCTCCTCTCTCTCCTCCTCTCTATCTCTCTCTCCTGTTGCAGTAGTCTGCAGCTGTAATTGGTTGCTGGAAAGAAATAAAGGAAGAGATTCCATTATATGAAACACATAAACGCGCCATGAAAGTCTGTCTCAACGATTTACAACAAAAAAAAAAAAAAAAAAAAAAAAAAAAAAAGAAAAACTTTTCAAAACTATTTTGCATAATGTGTACTTTTATTTCATACTTATTATGTGTATAAATTATTTATTTTTCTTCCCTCCCCCCCTCCTTTTTTATTTTTATTGCCACCCCCCTCTCTGTAACTCTCCTCACTTCTCTCAAATTTTAAAGATTTTTTTTCTATCTGCTGCTTGTAGTTTTATGTGAGTTTTGTTTGCATTATATGCGGTATTGTGTTGCAAGTTGTTTGTTTTCTCTCTGTCTCTGTCTAACTCTGTTGTAAACAAACTGTGGTACTAAGTGGGTACATAATTTCGTCTTAAATACGTAACAATTTCTGGTCCAATGTAATTATAATTTGTAAAAATTATAAAAGTTAATAACGAGACTAAGTACATAAGACTTGGAACATGTCTTTAGTTTATGAGGCCCAGACCAAGTCGTCATAAATCCCAATATGAGAGGAAAATTTACAGGAAACGTTTATCAGTTATTAGGAGAGTATTTCGTAATTTTTCTCAAATGTTTCCAAAGATTCGATTCGAGGAACATTCTCTCCTTGGCTATGGAACTACCCTTTACTACTTTACTTACTTGCTTGCTTAGGTGGTCCTTACAACACACTAGTGAGCTTCTCATGCCACCCATGTTGTAGGTGTTAATTTTATGTTATGAATGGCGGCACCTACAGTTTAAAGTCGACTCCGGACGAGAGAGATTATGGAGAAACTTTGGCTATTCTTTATTTACTTCCAGAGTTTTTGCCACCAGTAATCTGCTGAGAGGAGATCACTGCGGAAATATTTTTTTCAAACTTCGTTTTGTTGGAGATACTCGAGCTATGGTTTGAACTAAGGACTCACATCTAGTAAGCCACACACACTATCCGCTAGACTAAGCTGATTTCAACTTCAATAGACTACTAAAACTTTTAGAAAAAACAAGTTTCATGAGTCTCTCTTAAGCAGACGAAGTGGTAGTAACGATTACAGGCAATATTCACAATTCACTTTCTATTCTGGTTTTGGAGAAAATGAAGCTTCTAGGTTCCATCTTAGTTAATCTAACCGAACCTTATTTCATTCTCAAGACACTTGTATCAAGACGATCTAGACGATCCTTGTAAATGGAAGGCTAATTTCGATTGAAACGCAGTCCAATTTATGTCCGGTCTTGCCGTATCTATCAGAGGCTTCCTGAAAGTCTTCTTCGATTTCAGATTACATTGTTGGGGGTTACGTTTTGTTGCGTTCGAAGAAAGCTAATTTCGATTGGAACGGAGTCCAATTTATGTCCGGTCTTGACATATTATCAGAGGCTTCCTGAAAGTCTTCTTCGATTTCAGATTACATTGTTGGGGGTTACGTTTTGTTGCGTTCGACATTCATAAAGACTTTACGTCGAATTTGTTCCAATGCTTGATAAGCTTTGTTTATGCATCCTGATAAGCATGCCCTCTCAATTTTGTGACAATATTGCCTGAGAAGCAAAATGAGTTCAATAAGCTTGTAAACCGCTGAATTGCTTACTTAATTAGCCATTAACTGCCTGATTAATGGGTTTCGGCCCACCTTAACAAATTCTTATAGGGGCTTCTGCTTCTTGCGTGCCTATGTCAGTTGGTCAAACCAATCGATGACAGGGCTTCCTCGATTTGCTCCTTCCAATGCAAACAACGTAGTTCTCCCCGCATCAAGTGTGTGGATGTGTTGAAATATAATGCCTAGTCAATCCTGTTATGGCCACCTAGTAACCTTTCTGTGTCTAGCTTTCTGCATTACTATGTCAAGTACAAATATAAGGAAAACAGATCGGAACGCCACTATCCTTATAATCTCAGCTGCTTCATGATCTCAATCATTTTCTCACATTTCTACGCATATCAGCTTAGTTCTGAGCCTTAACTACAAAAGATTTGCCGCCACTTTGGAAAGACAACAAAGAATTCAAAAGATTTTCTTGTTTTTTTTTTTTCTTTTTTTTCTAAGAAAATAGTTTGATTTTCAAAAGCAAATTCATTTCATTTATGATAAGATGAGAAGCTTAAACACTAAAATATCGTTTAATAGCGAACGACTATAAAATTTTATGGAGATTGCCAAACGTTAAACGATTTTTCATAAGCAAATATCATAAAAGAAAACACAAGAAGAAG
The DNA here is from genome assembly GCA_005959815.1 of Sarcophaga bullata. NCBI lineage: Eukaryota > Metazoa > Arthropoda > Insecta > Diptera > Sarcophagidae > Sarcophaga > Sarcophaga bullata. The sequence goes on from QOCX01000004.1 coordinate 302,066, forward strand.
AAAACAAATTTTTTTTTTAAATAAAAAATGCTTAAAAGAGTTTAGAAAAAGAAAGAAAGAAAGAAAAACTAAAACTTAGATTCTTAGTGAAGGCAACAAAAGGCTAAAAGTGTGAAAAGTGATGAAAAGTAGAGAGAGAGAAAGAAAAAACGACTACAAAGTGCATGACTTTACTTGATTTCTGCAACTACAGAGTCAAAGTTCTTTCTTTTTATTTTTTTCTTCTATCCCCCCACCCCCCCCCCCCTCCTTTTTTATTACGTGTTGAATCTCACGTTTTTATTATTTTTTTTAGGAAAAAAAGAAGAAGGTAAGGGTATATGCATATCTCTTAAAAGATTTCTCTTTGATTTTGAAACTTTACATTTGCTTTAGCATTCGTTATCAATCTGTTGGCTATTGTTCGAAGGAAGAAGTCTAAAGATATGAAAGCATTGAAAACACATACAAATAAACACAGAGTATGATAGACATTACATAACGCAGTACATATCACAGAAGCTGTATCACACATAGTCCCACATGTACTAGGGTAACCACCTTTCCTTAGAAAATTTTCAACAGTTAAGCATAAATTTCGTCACGCACTTACACTTGCTCGTTACTATTCAGTAAAACTATATTTAACAACTATTGGGTAGGAGAAGAAATTATTTCGAGTATTGCCAATTTGTTCCTTACAAATGCCATTTCGATTTCCATCCTTTTCCATTATTAGTGGGAATGTTTTAGGGAAATTACGTACCATTTTAGGGTAATTTTAAAATGGGTTCTGTAATAAACGGATATAGTTGGTTAGGTTTTCTAATGCCCATCATTTTACAGGTTTTAAGTGTTCAGATGGGCTTGGTTGGGTAGTATATTCTGTGGTCGTTGTATTGGGCCTATCTTCGTTGATAGCGTGAGGCCACATGCCTGGTATTTTTCAGGCAAATTCCGCACTATTTTGGAGTAACTTTCATATCGATTCCAGAACATATCGTTCCCATTTTACATAGGCATAGGTGTTCATATGGTCTTGGCTAAGCTGAGTATTCTGTGGTTGTTCTACAGGCCCTAGCTCTTTCATCTGGAGTAACATTTTCTTACAGAAGATTTCACATTTACATTTACGTTTAGCAATCGATGAATGCATAAAAGTAGTCAGAAATCATTACAGAATTGGAGATTCAAACGTGGGAGCATAAATTGGTTAATCTGGTTGAGAAGTGCTAGGACATTAGGGTTGTAGTTGGGTTCTCTTGTATGTTTGTGGTCCATCTTTTTACCTCCGTCTCTTATATCCTCCTTTTCCTCTTTCTTCTTCTTTTCCAACTTTCCCCACCTCCTTCACTACCCTATCTCTCTTTTTTCTAGAACGAATTCAAAATGGGTCCCTTTTATTTCCGGGTATTGTATTTGTCCCAAAGACAAGTACGCATCCTCAAATCTAATCTAACCTAACGTGGGAAATTATACAGTTGTCGCACTCGATTTTCTGTGCTGACAACTGGCAAGCTTATGCAGAAATTTACCGAGATTGGATTACAGTGTCACACGTGTTGTCAGAACTGTTTTTTCTTGCAACGATCGAATTTGTCTAGGACGTAGTATATTGGCTTGTTAGACAAGATTCCGTTTTTCAAATCGGTAAATAAAATTCAAAAAAAAATTTTTTTAAACTTTGCCGTGTCCCTATAATTTCTTTCACCACTGTATGTAACCTGTTTAATAGGCTTTTTAATTGAAAATGCCCAAAAACCTACATCTTTTATTGTGTAGAGCAGCAATAACAAAATAAGCTGTGTGTTCTATTTGCCTTGTGATTGTGTTTGTAATTATGATGAACACAGACACAAAGAAGAAAAAAAAAAAGAAAAAAAAAAGAAATCTCAACAAAAAATATTGAAACAATTTCATGTTACGATACCAATCGTTGTTGTTATTATTGGGTACACTGTCTGCTTGTATTTGTGTATACGAACACACACATTTATACCACAATATAGAAAAATATGCAGACATGCACTCATGTTTATGCAAATGCACAAAAAGGATTTAAGCAGACGTCATTCATTGTCACTGTGTGTAGAGAGAGTGAGAGAGAGAGAGTGAGAGAGAGAGGGAGAGTAGTAAGTAACTGGTGTTGTAGATATTTTGTGTTTATTTAAAATGATTCCTGTACACTCTACGTGTATTATTTCTCGCTCTCTCTCCCTCTCTCTCTCTCTCTCTATCTCTCTGTCTGTGTGTTTGTGTCTCTGTAACATAATGTAACTGATATTGTTGTTATTATTTTCATTTTGTATGTGTTTTAGAGCACAACTTGTACAATGTACATGAAAACACGTACATTTACAAATACAAATACAACAACACGAACACCAACAACAGCCATACATTTAACATTAAAATTCACACACAATATTGTTAACATTTTAATAGGTGGCAATGTGTTTGCATAAATATTACATTGTACGGGTGTAATGCAATATTACGTGTGTGTGTGTGTGTGTGCATATTAGATTTGGGTGTTACTGTATGTCTCTGTCTTTATCATTTTATTTGTTATTCTATTTAGTATGTGTGTGTGTGCATATGTGTTGTTTCTATAATTCTTGTGATTTTTAGTTAATACTGTTGTTATTGTTATTGTTATTGTTGTTGTTTTTTTGTTTGTCATTATGATTCTTTCTTATTTTGTTTTCCTTTTTTTTTTCGTAGAATATTCTGTGTTCAAATGCTTGCATGGAATATGCAAATGCTTTCTGAAACATTGTTATGCATATGCACGTAGCTTTAAATGTATGTGTAGTTGTTGTTGTAGCATTAGATTGATAATAAACGTGTAAATGAATATACAGCCAGAAAATTATTGGCAATTTTTTTTGTGATTGCCAAGTAGTGATCGTGTTATTAGACGTGAGGCCTCGTTTCAAACCCCAGATCAGACATCTTCAACAACATGAAATACGAAAAAATATTTCTTCGCCAACTGCTTCTCAGTAGATTTCTGGCAAAAACTCTGAGAGTAAAAAAAAAAAATTGCCATAAAAAGTTTCTCAAAAATCTGTCATTCGGAGTCGACTTTAAACTGTAGGTCACACCACACACACATACATACATAATTGGCCATTACAACCCTTCAGTCAGAATTACGGCCTAGCTTTTCACACCACTTACGTTGTGTGTGTTAATTTTATACATGAGTGGCGGGTCCCATCACACACACACGCAACATAATTGGTGTGAGAAACTAGGTTGTAATACTGACTAAAGAGTTCTAAAGTTGTTTGTAATAACGCGTCTCATGCTGCTGAGAAAAAATTGTTAAATTTTCAGAGATTACGCTGTAATTACAAAAATAACAGCGTTTGAACGATTGCGGTCTGATATTTTTCAGGCAGCCAGCTCAAGTGGACTACATAATATAACATAATTGGCCATTACAACCCTTCAGTCAGGATTACGGCCTAGCTTCTTACACCACTTATGTTGTGTGTGTGCTAATTTTATACATGAGTGGCGGGACCTACAGTTTAAAGTCGACTCCGAACGACAAATTTTTTTGAGAAACTTTCATGGCAATTTTATTTACTCTCAGAGGTTTTGCCAGAAATCTGCTGAGAGGAAGTCGCCGAAGAAATATTTTTTTTTTCATATTTCGTTTTTGATATCTGACCGGGGATTCGAACCCTGGCCTTTCGTCTAATAAGCCAACACACTACCTACTAGACTACGGCGACTTCAAGTGGACTACGGCCGAAAAATCCTGATAAAGTTTTGGACGAAATTTAAAGAACACGTCACATAAGCAATGTGAACGTTGCTAAAG